>JAPDSC010028211.1:115155-153033 GCA_026290005.1 Latrodectus geometricus
ATATATATATATATATATATATATATATATATATATATATATATATATCTATATATATATATATATATATATATATATATATATATATATATATATATATATAGTTATGTTCAGGTTTCAATTTTCAAAACCCTTGTTCATTTTTCAAATAAAATATCTATACTATAACTATTTAAAAAATAATATAATAGATACTATTGTTTTCCATATTGCAAATAGTTGAACTATATATTAATATAATTGCTATATGTCATTAAATTCAATGTAATATACACCCTGTTTTTTAAGATATAAAAATTTTTATCAATAAGTCTTTAGAATTAATTTGTTGTTATGAACCAAAATATAAATTCTTCTGTTAACTATAAAAATTCATTTCCGTCATAAGCTATTCAATGAAGATGAAGGAATAAGTAAAAATTCCTACCTTCATAGTATATTCTTGTTTTCATTTTAAGATTTCATTTTCAAGACCATTTTGAGTTCATCTGAAGTTTTCAAGCAAAGAATTTTATCTCGAGTCCAGAATGGAAAAAATTAGATTTCACCAAATTGATTTGTAACTAGAAATTTGAGTAAGCATTTACTGTCCACATAATTGATGTATTATCTATCATTTTCAACCTACCCCTACTTTTTGTTTGATAAAATATCAGATGCTAATGTATTGGTATGTCTATACACTTTCTCCCAAATTAACTGTATTTTGTGTTGTTGCTGTTGAAATAGATGTATTTTGAATGCAAAACTCCCTTTAAATATTTTTTTCTTTGGTTCAACTCTTATATAAACTGACTAGTTTTAACAAATTAATAACTAAATGAAAATTATCTTTATAAAATATTTTGTCAAATATATGTAAATTTGTAAAAATTAAATTACATTCCAAGTTTTATAGTGCTATAAAAATTAAAAAAATCGTGAAAGGTATACAAATTAATTTGTAGACAATATTCTAATTCAATTAAGAAAGTTAGGAAGTCTTATTAGTAATTCACAATCTTCATTATAAAGATATTAATTATACAAAATATTTAGATATTACCTTTAAAATTATCAACATGTTTCCATAGATAATACGAAATACACTCTCATTCGTATAATTAAAGCTCTATAGAATAATTTATTCTTTGCATGTATAAATATTAATTTAACAAAGATTTCTTAATTTGAATAAGTTGTTAATATATTTATTTACATATAGAAACCTCCTTAATTAATAAATTTTCTTAAGGAAACAATTTTTAAATATGACAAAACATTATACATTAATTACTATTAGCACTAAGTGCAAACTTTATATGAAACATATCAACACAATTTACAGTTAAATTATTTGAATTTTCAAATAAATATCATAAAACATGACAAATATATATTTTATACCTCTATATCAAATTTAATAAATTTTATTGGAGCAAAATTATCTTGCATTCATAGATTTAAAAATAAAATAGATACCTTCTAAAAGAAATATTAATTTAAGTAAATTTTAAATAATTGAAATAAATTAGATTTAGAGAGTGTAAATCTCAATAATAGGACCTAAATCCAAATGTTTTCTTTAAAAAAATATTCTTAATAATTAATGTAAATACAAATTAAATATTATAAACTGAAATCACACACACACACAAAATAATCACGTTTCAATTATTTTACTTTTTTGGCATTGCAAGAATTTCTTTTAATGTTTGTTCGTTGAAATTAATTCAAATAATTTATTTGTATGAGGGATCATAAATTTTAAAATTTAACATTTCTAGTTAGTTTTAAAAGCTAAAATTTTCATTCTTAAATTCAATTTAAGTATTTTTTATAGCTGTCACGAATTACTTTTCTGATATATTCAGAAAATTTGCAAGTGAAAGTTTTATTCTAATCAAATTAAATGAAAGATTTTTGAATGATTGCAGATTATTCAATCCCTTTAAATGTGCCTTTACTATATTTATATTTTCTTATCTTTTTAAATAAATTTAATATTTTTGATTTTTAACTCAGTTTCTTAATTTATAACATTTCCCACCAATTGTACTTTTGCATGTATTTTGATGTTGATTGTCATAAATATTACTCAAAATGGCAATGTTTCTCTTTCAAACTGCATGCTAAACTTGAATATTATATTTACATGTGTATTTAAAAAATAAATACTATCAAATTAATATAACTTCAATATATATCTACGATAGATTAGAAAATTATTGCATATGTATGTTTAAAAATAGCAAATTAAATTTAATTACTTCAGAGGTGATATTTGATTACAATATAGTTTATTTTTATTTAAAATTTAGTATAAAACTGTAATAATTAGGACAATATTCATAATAAAAAATATTATGATTTTATTTAAACTATCAAATTCGCGAGTTTCTATTTATTTAATTATGACATAATATCTCAATAATGAATTCATCTTCATCACATAGAATTCCTACATATTTCTGAAAACAAATTTAATATATAGCTGCATTAATCTTTATTATAATTTCAATGGTTAATAGTGATAATAATTATTTATGCAGAAACAATGCTGTTCTGAAAGTGCATTTACTGAAAAATTAATTTCTTTAATGTAAACAGCATGGATATTTATTCTGCCTAAAAATGCAGGTTAATTAATTATTTAAAAATTAATTAAGCATATAATTTGAATATTTAAGAATTGTGAAATCTAATAATTTTTAAAATTTTTATTAAATGATCCTATTTATTTGACAAAAATGCTATCAATGGGTAAGTATTGTATTAAAAAATTTAAAATAAAAAGGGATAATTATCCTTTATCTTTCTTTTTATTTCAGAATGATTATACCTTACTTACTTAACTATTAATTTCAAATTTATATGAATATTAAGGACATTTAGTATTGTAAACGTGTTATGGGCACATGATTAAATAAAATATATCTTTTCAACAATATAGGGTGATGTATGATCCTAAATATTCTGATTACTCCTCTATGTACTACAATTATAACAGACTATGTATTTATATCTAATTTCCATACCTTCTAAAATTTAACCCATGTAAATTACTCCTAGTTAACAATTTTTAAGAACTTATATATTAAATCGAATTTCTATTCTCTTAATCAAAAAACACTATTAGTCTTATAAATACTATAGCTTTTCTTTCAAATAAATCAGGAATTTTATAGAAGGTTTGACAAACTCTAATGTTTGTTTAAAATTTATTATTATAAATGTAATAAAAGTATTAATATCAAACTTTTGGGGCAATAATATCAAACTATAGTTTAATTAAATATTAAAATTAGTCACAATTGAATCATGTGAATTTTTTCAAGCAAATTTAATTTTAAATAAGAGGGAATTCGGAAGCATTTTTAGTTATTTAACTCTACTTTTACGTATTTAATAACTATTTAAAACGCAATTATCAAGCTCATTAAAATGTGAGTTAGAAAAATATCTTAAATTAAGGATTCTTATAAGTTGAAATATATTGAAAGAAAAATTATACGATATAAGAAAACTAAAATATCATATGGAGAACAGAAATATTTTTCGTCTTAATGCAACGCAGAGTTGAACTATTTCCTTTTAAACATATTTATAGTTTTTCAATTATAAAAACTTAAAAATTAACATAACAATAGAACTATTGTATTAAGATAATTTGATTAAAGTGAGTTTAATCACGTGATTGCAGCCATTTTTTTATTTCTTTATCGTAAAAATACTCTACATATGGAACCAAAACTCAAAACATAAATAACATTTTCAATAATACCAATAGAAATTTAAAATTTATTTAATCAGTTATTGTATATTTATAATTAAAATAAAGTATAATGTTAAAATATTTAATAATAATATTTCTTTTAGGCCATACCTACTGTCCGCTTTCAACCCAGTGTCGGAGGACCATCCCAAACAAAAAACGTCCCATCTATTTCTTATCAGTTGGGACGTCAAAATGGAGGGTGTTGCAAAAGTGGAGGAGGACTGCTTACAGTGCCCACACCCAATTCATCCAGTATGTCCAACAAATCCATGGGCCAAACAGAGATGAGTTCATTCTCAGATGAAGCCAGCTCATGCGAAGTGTCACGTGGTGGTCGAAGTAGTTCCACTGATGATGCAGCAGAAGACGAAAACTCATCCGAAAAAATCGAACAAATTCCTGTGAAAACCCAAACAGTAAACTCATTGCCTAAAATCATCTTAGTAAATGAAGAGAAAGTTATATTTGAAGAAATCCCTAATCGGTTATAAGGAAAAAAAGGAAAAGACTTTAATTCTAATACTGCTTAGAAAGCAAAGTTTTAACAACTTTGGGACAATTTTTTCACCAAATTGAGCATTTTTAATCGTTGAAATTTATTAAAACGATTAATAACATTTTAAAACCATTAATTTCCAATAAATCTTGATACTGTTTGTAGGTCAATTAAATTGTAAAAATACATCATATAAAACTTCCCATCGTATATAAAATAATTTTACATAATCAGAATATACACATATAGAATTAAAAATTCAAACCCTTTTAAAAAATATTATTTAATAGTATTTTTACTATTTAAGAAATATAAAAAACAAACTTTTTCTATCAAATTTTGAACTGATGCTTAACAATTAGCAATATTTTAAATGGACCAAAGTGTTTATCATTTTTAAGTATCTTTTTGTAATATTTCAAACTTAATAATTATATTTACAACAAAGTCAGCTATAAAATCAAAGCTTATTTATAATTTTTTAACATAAATTAACAATTCATAATGCACTCTAGATTTCTCTTTTGTATCGAAGTGAAATAATGCTTGATAACGTAGAAACTTTAATTTGTAAAAAAGAATTTAAGATTAAATGATAATTCAAAACTGTCATTTCTTTTTTGATATATTACTATCCAAATGAAGCGTTTATTAAGAAGCTAAAATTAATAATTAAAGCTTACTCATCAATGAAATATTTTTGTGCAAATTTAGTAAATTTTGTATATAATTTAATGAAATATTTAAAGCAAACATATTTTTTTAATGAATAATGAATAAACAAAAGAATACTTAATGAATAAACAAAAGAATCTTTATAAATAAAATATGATAATACATATAATATTAAGAATTCGGAATAGAATAATGAAGGATTACTTCCTAATCATAATGTTTAATTATTTTGGAATATTTCTCAAGTATAGTTTTTAGTATCTTATAATCATTATTCCCCAGCATCACCTTTAACATAATTTAACAGAATAATATTAAGTTAAAATAACATTATCGGTATTCCACCCATAATTATCAACATTTTATTTTTGTTAACGTTATCTACATTTGTTATTAGCAAGTCATGGTACCTCTAGACAGTGAGAGAGAAAAAGAAAATTACTTGGTTCAAATAAAAATTATCGTTTGTTTATCCTGATGTAGGTTTTTCGAATAATTGCAATTTTGATAATTTCAAATTGAAAGCAAAATTAAGAGTTAGTTTCATTGAGATCATTTGCTTATATAAACATTTCTTTTATTAGTATATATTAAAGGAATTGATATAGTTATGAAATTTATGACTGATTATTTTGTCAACACTTACTTCTCCAAATGGTACTAGTAATAATTTAAAAATATGAAATCCTTTAATTGATTAAAAACAACTGACAAATTACCACTATGACTATTAGCGTAATTTGTAAAATGTGTAGCAGATTGTATACAAATTTATCTATATTTTATACGAAACATGATGTAAGCATTTTAAATGTTATAAAAATTTCAAATTCACATTCATTTGATTAAGATAACATTTTGGAATTAATAAGATATTATGTAATACATAATGATATTGAAATTTGTTAATTCTATTGATTTTTTTATCTTAAAACATAGGTTAGTATATTATAATCAATTCATACATTAAATTTAGAAAAAGAGAGTCCCTATTTCAAAGCTTCTCTTTATTATTACTTCTCATACTATTTCAATCATTCTGTATGGCTTAAACTATTTTAAGAACTATAAGATTAACTTTTGGAAATGCACAAATGAAGGAATTTTAGTATTTGAAATATCTCTGCTTTACTCTTAAAAACGATACCAGAGGAGCATAAAAACACACTACATTTCATTTTTTGAAAATAAAACATTATATACTTTAATTCAGCATATTAAGAAAGTAATCCAGAACGCATTCTTAATGAAATAATAATAATAAATATATTATAAATTAAACGCATATAATATTTATGTCATAAATCCATCATAATTACATATAAAGTGATCCAAGTTGCTACACTTTAAGATAAGATATTGTTCGTTTTCACTGAAAGAGTTTGTAAATGATCTTTGAATGAGAGATTATTATCAGTAAAAGAAAACAAGAATTTAGTTCTTATTGTAAAGGAATCCAAAATAAATTGATGAATAGTCTCAAAATTTCAATTTATTAGAAGAAAAACATGGCTTGTTACCAAAAAGGACTAAATATTTGCATTTACAAACATCTTTTTATTCAACCACTCGTCTGAATTTTAAAAGTACTTCTCAAAATAAAAATAAAAAGTATTTTTTTAACAAAAGAATTTTACGCATTTTTTAATTTTTTCATTACTTCATTTGCATGTAATTAATTTGCAGAACTCAATTTAATTTAATTAAACATTTCTTAGCATGTTTTCGCTCAGAAAAGAACGTAATGTTAATGGGATTTCAAGTAAAGAATTTCTGTTTGTGTTTTAGAAATATAAAAAAATTTATTTTTCAAAACTCACTTTAAATATATACTAAATGAACAATCCGCAAATGACTTTATATTTTCTTAATAATATTATAAATGTATATAAGTTCAAGAAACACACTTTTTATACCATAATTGTTTTAAGTAATTCAACTGATAAAAGTCTTATAAATGGAAGCATTTTATAATTTGATAATGTATGTACTACAAACATTTTTCTTAAATATTCTTATATCTAATAATTTTTAATAAAGAAATAAAAATTAGCTAGGAAAATGCATGTCAAAGTTTCTTTTTTGGAGAGGATGAAAAAAAATTAAACCTTTTTATTTAATTACAAACAAAAGTAAATGTATTCTAAAAATAATATTAAGATTGTTTCTGCAATTCATTGAAGAAAAATTTTTTATTTTTATTTTCATACAAAATGTTTCAGAAAAATTGCATAAAATATTTATGCCATACTATAAAACGAAGCAATAATTTATGCAAATTTCATTGATCTCAAGAATCATTTAAAATTTTTTGAAAAGTATTTTAAATACTACATTGTAAAAGCATGAAACACTGATAACTATTTGAATTTTATTCTTCACAAAAAATTATAAAATATATGCTTAGAATTTGACATTCATTAATTTCATTTCACTCTATTTATGGGTCGCCTTTACTGTGGTTATTTTCTCCATTGATCACTTTTCATTTTTTTTTCTATGTTCTTATTTTGTTGTTGTTGCTTCTAATAACACTTGGCAATGACAAGTCCGTCCGTCAAGAGTCGAATGAAATCAGAGGGAGCGTCTTCCGTTTTGGAATAGAGCAACCTCATACGAAGGTGGAAGTACGACTTTTCGCTCATAGATGGCAGCACCATCTAAATTTCAAATTTAGAGATTGAAACATTGAAACCAGTGCCAAAGCCTGGCTCCAACCACCCCCAGAGGTATTAATTTGGAATGGGAACGTGGAGGACATTGCGACCCGACAGATTTTACGTGCCCCAGTCGCCATTAGTGAACACAACGGATCTTCGGTAAAGCCGGGATTCAAACTCACAACCTTTTGTTAACGAGAACGACGCCCTAACTAACCAGGCCACCGCGGCCAAAACCAGGCCACCACGATCTAGTTTTGTTGTTTTAAATATGGAACATTATAAACAAATGTAAACTTTTATAGTTACTTTTTATAATTTTTATATATTACTATCGTATACAAGAGTTCTGATATTAACAATGCTAGTTATTTTTGAGAACAAAGAAAAAGATGTTTGTACTTCTTCAAAAACGTACGATTTTATCTCGTACCAATAGTCAACATGTGGTAAATGTTAAACTATATTGCACCAACTTTCAAATTCAATGTAATTTATTTCTCACTAAGAAGAAAAATTGGTTTTCATTTGTACTGGAGTTATTTTCTATATATTATATATATAGATAAATAATAGAATATATATATTATATTATATTCTTAGTGTAAACAAAACCTAATTGCTTCAGTCAATGATATCTGATTTTAAGTATATTTTTTAAATGCTTTTTTTCTATGCTTGCTTCTCTTCTACAGTACAACTTATTTTCATTTCCATCTAAAAAGATTTTTAATTCATGTCTGCTTTCATGATAAAATTTGTCATTATCCTATTTCAAAAAAATAATTTTAAATTTACTCGAATAGTTAAAGAAAAATACACTTATTCCTTTGAAAAGCATATATATTTCATTAGAAATCTTAGAACAACTTTATTGTTGGTATCATAAATTTAAATATTTAAAAATTGTAAATCCTGATTAAATAACGAACTTTATGATATTATATTTAAATTCATGTCTATCAGTATTTAATTCAACAGAGAAAATTGTGAAATCAGTTATGAGTTTATCAGTGCAATTTACTTGGCTAAAAATAAATTTTATGAATTTGTAAACTTACCAGGATCTATAGCTACTGACATTGAATTAAAGTTTTATAAAATTTTTGCAAAGAAGTTGCTTGATAAATTAAACTTAGAAGTATTTTATTCTAATTTAATAATAGTACAAATTTTCATATTTTTTTCCGTTTATATTTGTGTGAATAAATAACATTTTTACTGCTTATGGCAAACATTTCATGGGAAGCAGGGAAAATGTAAAATTTAATTTTCCTGAAATTAAATTTATTTAGCTGTATTTCCTGAAGTAAATATAGCTAAATAAATTTTTGCTGTATTTACTTCATGCACAAAAAGTAATTTTTAAGTTTCAAATGTTCTGTTTATATCTTTGTTATTTTCATAAATGTTTTGCTTAACATATTCCATTAAAGAGTACATTTACAATTTTTAGTAGTGAATTGAAGTATTGTACATATATTTATAATCGTCTTAAAAATGATGCAAAATGAAAATTCTACTGCATTTTCATTCAAAAAGCGAATAAAACTCCATAGAAAACTAAAGAATATTTAACTGACTTATCTTATAAATAAAATACTTGAGAAATTCTTATATTTTAAAAGATAAACATCACAAATTGTGTTTTATACAAAAATTCTGTAACTGGAAATACATATTGTAGCATTATTTTAAAGACATCGGTAAAAATACTATTAAGGACATTTCAAAGTACTTATGATTCTAAATTTTTAAATTATTGAATTTTATTAAATATCACGGTAAATATAATTATTATAAAATATTTAATAAAATGTTTAATTATACATAAGTCATTATTCAAATGCAAACACAATATCAAATGAATGTTTTCTTTCGGTCTCAAATTTCATATAATTATGAACTGCCGATTAATTCCGATTTTTCTATGAGAAAAACGCTGTGCTCACAATTTTTGAAGTTATGATAAGTTTGAAGTTGTACGAAAGTTACGAAATATGGAATATATGGATAAGACCAATAAAAAATATTAAGTGTTGGTTTGATTTTCTTGTATGGATGAAAATTCTTAATTAAATGTAAATTAAAGCGTATTTAAAAATAGTATGTATAATCTTGCTTACTAACAAAGCGCAGATAATACTGCATAGTAAAACAACATAAAAGGAACAGAAATTATGAAACAATGCGAATTTTAATTTGAAAGAATTATTTTATTTAGTAATTTATCTGAAACTACTTAAAACTGTATTACCAATACATTTCATTTCTGCATCAGTCTCTGATGTACATCTTAAGGCTTCTATGTAAGTAGCTTAAAAGTAACAAAAAGTATAAGGTGAATTTTATAAATGTGTGGTTGATAATCTAGTGTGTACCAACTATTCAAAAAATTCTTTCATATCTACAAAGTAATGAATTCAGAATACAGACAAGAACTCAAAGCACTAAATTGTTTGCATGTTGTATCAGATACACCATATGGTAAATATTAAAATTAAAATATTACACTTGAAACTATTTGTGTTGAATAATACAAGGTCTTCTCTACTAAATAATAAGGAATATGTATGACTTGGCATGAATTTAGTACTTTAATTTCAACTTTGACTGATTTTTAAAAAAAGGCATTGTTATCAATGAAAAGAAATATAATACAAACACTATTCGAATATCAAGCATGTGCAAAAGAGAAGATTGATATGAAAACAAAAAGTAATTTGCAATCCTTTATTTAAGATTAAAAGCTAATCTGGCAGCCAAATGTATAATGCCCATGCCCTGTTCAACATCCTGTGCATTCAACACTCAATTTCGGGCCTTGACGCCTGAAATAACTTGGATTGCCCTTAAACTAGTTCAAATTTAATTAATTCTCGTATGTATTAATTAATATATAAGTCATAAATAATTTAATCCATCAAAAATAGTAAGCAAAGTTTAAGCACATCATTCATCCTAGATGAAATAATTTAATTTCCTGATACCATGATGACAGTAATTGATTATTTTATCTCAGTTTTGAATTTCTTGATAACATTATTTGATTTTTAAGGGAATATGAATTTGCATTTCTCCAAAATTATATATTATATCATTATATAAATAAATAAATATATATATATATATATATATATATATATATTATTTTTAACATTATCCTTTTACAATCTTCTAGCATTATTCCTTTTACAGTCTTCTAGCATTATTCCTTTTACAGTCTTCTAGAACAATCTAGCATTATATATCTTAAGAAATGGATTATTTCTCATTACTTATAGTAATTCTTTTGGAACAATAAGTTAGTTTTTATAAAAATAAAATTTCTATTTTTCTCCCAATAACACATTATTTTAAATTTGTTTTGAAATGAAAAATAAAGAAAACACTTTAAATATAATCAAATCCCTCCTAATTATTTATTAAACTATAACGTATATTGAAGTTAAATTTTACTTTCTACAATTCAATTTTTATTTGTTAATTTGGTTTTCCAAATTCCTCACTGAAGCCTAATATGAAAATCATAAAACAATAAGATTGTCAATTTGTTATGTTTTAAGCTAGTCTCTTACTAATTAGTTTTCAAAAAAATTTTCATTCATATTGATTAAAACCGTTAACCCTTATTTTGATTAATCTTAAAATACGTCGTAGAACCTATACTTCAAAGTTTATTTATTTTAAAAATGACATATTTGACGGGAGGATTAAAAACTCTATTTCTTATTTCCTTTTGTGGGAATCATCCTCTCTTTCTTAAATATTTTTAATAAAATTACAATACTTAAACTTCTTATTTGTTACCAGGAAATTTTTATTAAGGAAAAATACAATCTAAAATGTAATATCGTAAAAGTTTTTAATTTTATATTTTAAACAATTTGCATATTAATAAAAATGACTTTCCACTTTTTAAACTAAAGCTTAAGTAAAGATTTTTTAGCAATAAATTTAAAATAAACTGACCTAATTTTACCTCCTTTTAACTGAAACTGCATAAGCAATTATATAAAAAAATGATATTTTAATGGAAATCACCAAAAAATTAATAATAATAATAAATAAATAAATAAAAGCAATTCTATATTTACTTAATGTAAAAGGAACTATAACAAGATCCATTCTGAAAATACTGTGAAATAATTTTAATTTATTTCCATTTTGCTATTTTAAGTAAATTAAAAGAGTATATATAAATCAATATATTTTAAATAAAACTCAATGTTATCAAAATATAGTTTACTTTCTCAGAACATCATTACGTGTTATTTCACTGTAAGACAATCCTATTTAAAAATTTCTTCCATAAAATAATATTAAGTTCAATAATTTATAAGTCGGGAAATTAAAGTTAGAATCATTTTACTCAAATTAAAGTTAGAATCATAAACTTAAATTCCTTTTACTTGATTTTATTAAGCAAATCAAGTGTAGTTTTTTAATCATAAATATAACAGAAAGATTAAATAAATGTAGATTTAAATACTATTTGTTTATATTTTAAGATAAGGAATTGTAAATTTATTAAATCGAAATATTTACATATGGTCCAATACTCTGGCCATAATACATTATATTTCAAACATAATTTCAAATTAACAAATGTTATTTTTTCATGATAGATTAACATTATGATGTAATCTAATTTTATGATTTGTCTTAAGTTCTACAGCTATTTATTATTGAAATACAATTTTAGAAAAAAACATTTTAAATTAAATAATTTTTTGGCAATATTATTTTAATGCATAACGAAAATTCTCAATGTTCAGTTTTTAAATTACTAATGTATAAATGAATTTTGAAGTTTTTTAACATTTATTAATAAATAAAAGTAAAAAGAAATATCTCATAACGAATGTGAAAATCTTTTCTGAACATAATTTTTATTTATAAGATTTATATTTTACCTAAAATATTTATATTAATGGTTAATTACTGAATATTTGTATAATAAAGTATTGAGGTTTTTGTATTTTCATACAAACTTATATAGAACAAATAATTAAATTAAAATACAATGTCCTCATAGTGTATTTTAATTTAATTATTCTGTTTGTATAGTTATATCCTGATTGTTTCGGGCCATGGAAATTTAAACAATTAGTATATTTGACGGTATATTCCTGACACAAGATTCTTAAAAATATTTATTTTCAAAAGGAAAGAGTGTGTCAGAAATAAAAATAAAGTAATGAATTAAATGTTTTGACATACAGTTAAATTCAGTTATTTTAATCTTCAGAAGAGAAAATGGAGTATTGAAATTCATTTGGTAATTTAAAATCTTGAGAAAATCTTGTATTTTTTCTGAAAAAGCTATGATAAAATTGTTCAGGGAACCAAAATAAAAAAAAAAAACTGGATTATTCAGATATTATCAACACAACAAAATTTATTGATTTATATTAAATCATAATTCTTTCATAAATATACATTTTCATTTTCATATAAATGTATTGTTGAATATTAAACTTATAATATATTTTGAGGGAAAGTGTTTTGGTATTGAAACTGATAAATGTTGATATTGTTAATCGAGAACAATGTTTCTACTAACAAATTTACCCTTAAATTCGCAAAATATTTAAAACTAAAATAAATACCAAGCTATTTTCCCTCTTTATTTTTACATCGTATGATTACAAATTTTAATTTGTTCCTGCATATGTATGTTTATATGCAAGTTTTGCTTTGTGGACAAAACATAACATTAGGTAAAGAAAATTTATTTCTTCAATACTTTTCCAATCAACTTTCTTTTTATCAATGCAGCACTTAAAATATAACAAAAATAATTTTATACTCAAAAATGTGAACATTTCCTGTATTTTATTGTAGTTATCATTTGTGAATCTAATATTTCAGAGGTTAAATTTTCTGATATAAAATATTTTTTAAAAATTTAAATTTCTTTACCAATTCTAAAAAAGGTATTTACCATTCCTTCAAAATGAGTATTTATTATAAATATATAAAGTATGTTATGTACATAAAATAGTGAATGAATTTTAATTAATAATTCCTAACATTATGAAAATATAAACAAACATATTGCATCAGTACACAGAATAACTTATGTATCTTATTTTATAGAAAATGTTGTGATAGAAAAATTCCTTTCTTCATTTGAAAATCAAAAATTTTTAAATAAAGCCTGTTCATGTTTTTATGTTTCTTTTTCACTTATTTTATAAATATCTTCTGCAATGTTTAATACTATATTTTTCTTTTCTGTTTTTGGAAAAGAGAAGAATGCAATGCTACGTTTGCTTTGAATTTTCTCATCACGTTTCATTCTATGCTATACTGTAAGTAATCGAAAATTAAATAAAATGATACAATAAATTAGCATGCATTATATAATCATAATTTTCGTGGATGAAGATTTACCAAAAAGAAGGATCAGTTTAGGTACTCCAATTCATTGTTCATCAGATCACTTGATATAACGACACTGAAATATTTTTTGAAGATTCAAAAATACATCATTCATAGAAAATAAAGTTCAATATTGATGACTTTAAGGCCAGAATTTCAATCGCAATATTTTTTTCGAGTGCATACATGCTTGTTTGTACTTGGTGCTAGATTGATTACCATCTTGATATTCTCCTTGTAATGAACGATGCATAGCTGGAAGTCCATTTACAAGCCCCTTAATCCTTTTTTAGACTCGATATCCATTAACGCTACCAAGAAAAAAAATATCTTCACTTTATAAATTATTCAACATTAAAAGATGTCCATAATTTTATGGATATCCTGTATAATTTTATGGATATACTATATATTGCAAAACGAATTTCGGAATGAAATTATGATTGAACATAAATGCACTTTTTTTAACTTTTAATAATTTTTTTTTGAAATATTTAAAGTCTTTTCTTATTTATTTTCAGAATTCTAAAAACGTAGGCAAAAAGTCTGAAGACCAAGCTGGATAGTCGTGGTTTTTAAATTTTATTAAAGTATATTAATTAGAATAAAAGAATTGAATCAGAAAACTCTCACAAAAAAAAGAAATTTGCTTGAATGAGTTAATAATCATTAACAAATGCATTTCAAGAACTAAAATTAATAGTGCAATGAATTTTATTAAATTCTCGTGTTTCTTTAATTTTGTTAATTTTTTCAAAGCAAAATGTTGACAAATGTTTAAAAAATTTCTGCCTAATATATATTAAACTTATTCAAAAAAAATTAGCATATATGTTACACAATCCTAATCGAGCATACTTCTCAGTAGTAAATAGAAAACTAAATTACTCCATGAGGGAATATAAAAATAATTTTATCGGGAATTTCTAGTTTTATATGATAGTTTCCATCAAACTTTAAATTTATATAGAATTGAGAATACTTAATTCCATTTCAGATGAAAGGGTTTACGGCTACTATGACAGTAAATCTCAATTTTTCAGTCAAAGTGCTATGTTATATATTAGATTGTTTTTATAAGCAGGACTTGCAATCCTATGTTATACTTTTTAGTGTAAAGTATGAAAATCTGGTGAACTAATAATTTCTACAAAAATTTCACCTTTAGAAGAAACTTCATAAATAAAGTAAATCTATCTTTGATTACCATAATGAAACATAACTCAAATGGAAATAATCTTTAATTCTTTTATCATGATAAAATAACAACAATGAGTGCATCAAGGCCTGCTGAATACATAATATTCTCGCACGTAACTTATGAATTACGGGAGAACTTGAATTTTGAGAAGTCATCTTTTATAAAAAAAAATGTTAAGATAAATATCGATTTTAAAAATTTGAGTTTTGATTTTCAATTCCTTTCAAGAAACCTCTTGTTTATAATGATATAGAGATAAAAGATGTTGATAAAAGGATTAATTATGAATGTTAAATGATTATATCATCAATCTGAGTCTTATATTAACGGAAGCGTTTCATGTAAGTGTTACTAAGATTACTTACTTTTATTAAATGGGAACATCAAACTGAATATTCTCATCCATTATTTCCAAGAATCAAACATTTATCAAAGGAATGTGAATTGATTACTATTTCTTAAATAATGTACACGAATTTCCAAAATCTAAACTTAGGCTTTGATGGGTATATATAAGATTTTTATATAAAATGCCATTTATAACGTACATTGTAAAATGCTTACGTCTATGCACAGTTTAACATAAATTTTAGGAAAAAAACAAAGTATTCTGTGCATCTTTTGTAATAATAAGTCATTGAATTTAATACTCATCTCTAAATCTGAATTTACCATTGAAAGATATATTTCTAATCTAATAATTTTAATATAATTTTTAATATAATTCTTATATTAAGAATTATATTAAAATAGTAAGATATCTATGCAAAGTCAGTGGAAGACAAAAAATCTTTTAAAATCTGCCGACAAGAGAACCAGTTTAAATCTTTATTTCTCTTGTTAAATTTAGTGGTGATTGATAAGAAGTTATCCATATTTTTTACAATGCTCTTGACATGATTCTATCTAATTGCCTTACTTATGTTATTATTTAAGTTCCAGCATAAGCTATTTAGCAGCTTTTATATTAGAATAGTAGCTTAAAAATTTACTTGACTTGCTATCACCTTTTCTAAATTTTTTTGCAAATGCATAAACTCGCTTTTTTATTTATTTAAGCTTTATTATTACTCATTTGAGCTTAACCTAATGTTGCAAATATATTTACTTAAATTCAACAAAATATACAAATCAATAAAAAAATAAATGATAATAAGATTATTTGGATACCATATTATATTAATATTTCATTTATTAAAATCTGTTTCATAGAAATAGGGAATATAAAATTATTTAAATATGAGGCACATCAAAGACCTCAAATTTAAATAAATAAATTAATATTTCTAATACACTTCAGACTGTAAATTTTTATCTTTAAAACATAGTATTATATTAACAAATGAAGATAATAATATGCAAATCTTAAATTTTCAAATATGCAGTGCAAAGAATTTTTATATTGATGTTCCATATAATATCTGTTTCATAGGAAGATAAAAATTTATTTATTAATACTTAATAATTGAGTTTTGAAGAAAAAGCAAATTTTAGTTTAAAATATGTTTACCAAAATAGTTCGTGTGTATGTTTCCACTAACCTAAGTTTAACAGCATATTAAATTAGTAATCTCATATATCTTCCATAAAAGTATTAAATCAAAAATCCAAAACAATAAACTTCTCATTAGTGAATACCATTTTAAATTCGTAAAAATCAAGTTTCGAAACATTTAAGAATGCAATTTACTTTGTAATTAATATCCAAAATTTTCTATAGCTCTCAAAAATGCCACTTTAATTAAATTACAAAAATTTACAATTTTTTAAATATAAAAAATGGATCTGGATTAAAATTTCTTTGCTGATTAAGTGATTAAAACTTGTTTTCTTACTGAGGAAAATTAAGTGTTGTTATAAATACACAGAAAGTAAACACACTAGAAAGTATTTCGTTTTTTAGAGAAGTTAAATATATTTTTGATTCAATATATACAAGTAAAAAGATTTCTCCATTCAAAACAGACATCATGATTATTCAAAACAAATATTTTTTTTTTCATTATTTGGTGCTGTTTCAAGAAATATGAAGCAAATTTATAAATTCAATGTTTCTTTTAAAATCTTCATTTAATGTATAATAACATTTAGGTTATAAATAATATTACCAATTTACAATTGTATAAATAAAGACTCCTTCATTATAGATTACTTAGTTTGTAATAAACTAAAAAGCAATAAAGAAATGAAACAGCTTATATAATAATTATCTCTACATTCGAATGTATAATTTTTGGAAATATTAAGCATCAGGGTGTTTACGTACATTGTTTTATTAAAATTATAACTACAACAATAAAAATTATTTGTATTTAATTTCTTTCCTACTTAAAAATGTAAATTAATTGTGTTTGGCAATGATAAATTATATATATTTTAATATTTCAATTTTTTTAAATTTAACTGTATCAAAATATTTAAATTGGTTATATTCAAGTACAGTAAACAATATTTGTTCTTTAAATATTTTTCCTGATTTAAAATATTTTTAATCTCTAGAGAGTAAACATGAATAAACTGAAACTTTTGAATGTTTTCTTTTACTACTTTTCTAAAGAAATTTTTAATTAGTTTGACATATTAAATAGCTTAAGCTATATTTCTAATTAATTAATTCAAATTTCCTTAGTCATATATTATAAAAATATCAATTAAATAAAAATGATATATTTTGAGAACTTATATAAATTTAAAAATATTAATATTATTAAAATCTTTAAATTATACATATTTTATTGAAAATATTTTTTCGACTATCTTAATTGCTTCTTAAATGAGCAATTAAGCAAATGCAAATATTTTGTGCAGAGGATTAAAGCAAATATACCCTGAATTATTGAAGGTCTTGTACTTTCTTAAACTAATTAAAGAGATTAATTTAATAGTAAAGAAACTTATTTTTATACTTAAATTATTCATTGTGTTATTTCGTAAGTTTGTCAATATGTTTTAAACTCATTTCAAATTTTGTATCAAATTCTGCTTTAAAATGTTACGATTTTTTTTTAAATTGCTAAAACATTTTATAATTAAGTGTTATATTTTACAAAATTTTATTGATTGTGGTATTATTATATAAGATTTTTTCCTTATTAGATTTTATTCTCGGTAATTATTGCGTATTCCTTGGTAAATTGTGATTGATGCTGTTTATGTATGAAATAATAAATATAAAAACAAATAAATAGAAAGTATTGCTTTATATTACTTTTATCAAAGCTATGGAAAAAATGGTCATGATTTACTTATACAATTAGTTGAGGAGGATGTGATTGTTATGCTGAATTTTACACATTTGTTAGTTATCAAATATTATCAGACATGGTATGGTTTTCTATGAGTTTTAAAAATTGTTTCTGTTTTTGTAAATTTTAAGGAAAAATCAATATCTTCCTAAGCTGATGTACAAATTATGAAGCAAAACAAAAATTTATCAAAGTTTCAACAAGATCCAATAAAAGTCAAAACTTTAATGATAAGAAACAAAAATAACTTTTTTCAGTAAATATTTTGACAGATAATTTAAATTATAAATATTTTACAAATTAATAGATTATTGGAACACAATAGAACGTTTTTTGTGATACATATTAATTTTCTTTCCTTGGTAAGTACAAAAGTTTGAAAAAAGACCTTTATAATTTGTAGCTTAAGTAAATTAACAATCAATGTTTCATTAAGAAACTTGTAAGACGTTTGCTTTGTCAGCAAATTATGTTTGGCTATTATAGTTATATCAAACTTCACTAAATTATGTACTTTGAATGTTACTATATTTGATAAAATGTGCTACTGATGATAAATGCTTTATTTTATCAAAAGAAAATTCACTAGGTTTTGTCACTATACACTTTGACAAACATGATACCATATTAATGTTAGTTCGTTAGAATCACTTGCATCAGTATTTTTAAAATCATACACAAAATAATATATATAATATGTTTTTCGAGAAGTGAATGTTCTTTATTGATCATAATCCAATAGAAAGCATGAGATTGGATGAATATGAAGAATTAAGATACGATCATATGGTATAAAACTCATAAAACTGTTAGAAAATAAGTATATTCAAAATATGAGCAGTTCAATCATCAATATGGCAGGTTATTTACAGTTTAAATAAAATTTAAATATGTTTTCATTCAAGAGGGGAATTTTTTAGAAAAAGGTATCGTTCAACTGTACTATCTGTAAGAAATTATTTTTCAACTCTGTGTTAATCTAAAAAAAAATTGAGTGCAGCTCTTTAATAGTCATTATGCATTTTCAAATTCAATAAAAATGTTGTAATTTCAGCATTACAGTGTAAGATGATCATATCCTATATTGAAAAAGTATTGATCTCACTAAATGTTTTTCAAATATATGTTATTCTTTTCTTCTGTCCGATCACTGTTATTTTTCTCATTACACTAAAATATTACAATTTTTGTATATTCTTTCAATTACTTTTGCGTGAATTTGTTAATTTAAATGATAGTCTTATACGATAGTATATTGTTCTCTTACATTTTAACCCAAAAGCTATACAATTTTCTAATAAAATTAAAGAGATCATCGGCATCGCCTCCAATTATATATATATCAATTAATCATTTTAGATTAAATGATATATATAATTAATTTTTTCATTTTTAATAAAACATGAGCCTATTTTCTCTTTAGAAATCTATTTCTAAAATGAAAGTAGATTCATGAGGAAATATCATGTGGAAACTATTAGATTGGGAGTCAATGTATAATTATTGGCCAACAAAACTATTCTATCTCTCTCCTCTTAATTTTTTTTCACTGGCATATTGTAAATAGCTTTGTGTGTGACACATCCAAATATTTTGAAATGAACATATTGTTTGACATCTAAATCGTTGTTTCTTATCATTAGGAAAATGTCAGTGTTTCCAAAAATTATCACAAATCCACTACATGTAGCTGACATGTGCATATCCATGTCAATGTAAGCAATTTCAAACAACTTTTGGAATGTTTGTAAGTCATTCATTGGATTTTATTGCTAGACAATAATTTATTTTATACTACATTCTGTGCTAGAGTCATATTGTATTTTTGTATTTCATTATCTCGAGTGGGTAACATTTCCAACTCTTATTTTCTTTGTTATTATGATTTTTTCAATATTTTCTTCATTCCCTCAAAGTATGTATAAAGAGTTCAGGACACTCTGTATATTAATTATATTTAATTTAATTAAAAATAATTAATTTATATCATTTGATATTGAAATTAGAAACAGTGAATGATTTTGAATCCAAATACAGTATGAGTATATATGAGAAGCCAGAATAAGGATTTTTAAATATATATTCCTACGAAGTTAGTTCTTATGAGAGTTTTAGATGCTTGTCGGCTATGTATAGTTTCTCGTTTGCTATTTTTGTTCACCATGATATCAAACATTGGTAATTTTCTTCAAAAAAAAAATATTTCACCATATCATAATTTAAAGTGAATTTTATTAAGGAAGAAATACGAGTAATTATGAAAATGTATATTTATTTCACCTAAATGTTTATCATACTCATTGATTTTATAAATAAAAAAGGTTAGCAAATATCAAGACATTAATGCTAAATGGAAACTTTTATGATGATGAAAAAAATTTTCTACCTTTGAGTTTTAGAAATATCTTAAACACCAGTTTTAAAATATTTATGACAACGTTTTTCCATATTGTATCACATTTTTTCTATACAAATAACTGTTCATTTATAAAACGTCGCAATTCAATGATCGCATAATTATTAATATAAACTGACAAATTACATTGTATATATGTGCTAAAAATTATGGTAAACAACTCGTTAAATACACTTTCTAAAATTAACGCAAATATTTATACTACTCTAAATCTTAATATTACCTGTCATTTCTCAAAACGTTTAAATCCTTCACTATAAAGTAAATAAAACCTAATTTTAATTTTATGCAAGTTGCAGAGCTGTTATTTATTATTTGTGTTATTTAAAACGTATTTAAAATAAATTTTGCTTAAACTTAGTAAATTACATTTTGTAACTGGTAGGAACTCTTGAAATTTTTGACTATTAGGGAAAGACAAACGTCTTTGGGTGATGAAGGTTGCTTCTTAAGGATTGCTTAATTGAAATTTTTGATTGAATAACTTTCTTCAGAGTTCTTTACGGTACCTTAAATAATTAGTTTTAGAGACTAATGTGCGTGAATAAGGAATTGCTGTAAATTCTACCATCAGTAAATTAAAAGGATTTTTAAAATTTAATTAAGTAGATAACATTTTTCAGAAAGTGAATTATTTGTGAAACCTAATTAAGTCATTTTTACTGCCACAACCAGTGCATATCTGTTTCTATTAAATAAAATCACAGGGAATCACTTTGATAATTTATGCAATCTAACATTTATAAATCAAATCTAATAGAAGTTTGATTTTCTTTATTAATAAAAGCACGTTTTCTGGGATTTGGGTGAAAAAAAGCACTTAACTTAAAATATATTATAAAAGCAAGACGCATTTCTATGTATCTAACATTGGTAAATTAAATATTTTAGCATATATTTTTAAAATTAAAATGAGAAATGTGCTGGACCTTTTTGTATCAATCACAATTAACTTTATAAAAATCTCAAACGTTATGATCACACTATTACTTTCATTATTTAAGGAAAATATACTTTGGAATGTTGAAACTTAAAATATTTTATGCATAGTTTCTTAATACACACATTAATTTCTTTAGGTTTACAAATAATATTTTAAAATTAACTTTATTAAAAATTTGGTTAGTACATTCAGCAATTTTAAACTTGAAAATAATGATTATTTAATTGTAAATATGATTGTCCAAAAGTATAAGTAGTTACTGAAAGTTGAAATTCGCAATCTTTATCTTATTTAAATTTTTATAATAATGTATTTATTAAATAAATTATTACAATAGCATTTAAAAAATGGCTCGTTATTTATTATTTCATTAATTGTTTATATGTATAATTAATACCAAATTAATCTGGGGAAAAATAAAAAAAATCGGTGCTTATTCCAGTGGTTTCAATTACATTTCATTTTAGAAATTTAATCAACGTCCTTAAGATATAAATTTGAATTTTAGTTTACATCTCTTTACATAATATATTGTTAGTATCATGAAAGAAATTTCAATTATTTTAATTTGCATTTATTACTTGCATAAGTCCAATTCATTTTACTCAGATATAAAGCTTTATTTAGTGAAATTTCACCTTTAATTTATGCAATTGTTTCTGCAATAAACTTATAGTGAGAATTTCAAATGCAATTTCAACAAAATATTTAGTTTTTGAACATTTCATTAGTCTTTTCATCAATTCATTTTACTTTAGTTAAGCTTTTTACATGTATATAAAAACATGCATAAAAAAAGTTAAATAATATTATCATGCTGATAAACTGAATTTTAAATGAACAGTAAAAGCTATTTCATTAATTTAATAAAAAGTATCTAACATAATTAAAAACGTAGATTTCTATGATTCTGAAATGACTTAAAATATATTTCAGTAAAATAAGATAAATTTCTTAATAAATAGATCCTTCAGCGAATAAAATATTTTCTGAATAAATAGAAAAAAGAAATATTTCAAAATAAAGATGTGAATCATATTTAAATGTAATTAACTGAGCATGAAAAATATGTGATAAAACTAAATAGTAAGATTCGTAATAACACAATGAACACATTTATAGTTGTTCTTGTTCCTCATAAAGTTCCTACAAATCTGAAATAAATAATGCTTTACAAATCAATATCTAACATTTGTCCACTAAAGCTTGTGTTTTCTGTTTTTATATTTATCTGGCTTTGTTCATTTTCTTATCACATTTGCTTAAAATGAAATTTAAGAAATCTCTTTACATACTTAAATCATTTTCTATTCCATTCAAAAAGTCAAAATCAATGTTATTACCAATAGAATACTTTTAATACTGAAACGTATTTTAGGTAATGAAAATAAAAAGTGAATAATTTATTTACTTGAATTTATTAAGCATTAGTATACAATACATCTAAATCTCTGGAGACTATTCAAATGTAACGAATGATGCAAATTGTATGAAATTGAATACTTAACATTATTTCACTTTTATTGGAAGTATTAATAATAATAATAATTTATTCTAATCTGTAAATTAAATACTTAGTAAAGTTTAAATAATAACTTAAAAATAATTCTCAAAAATAAATATTAAATCATATCTTTATTCTCTAAAAATATTATTTAATTTCTCAAAGTATTTTCCAATATACGGAACTGCTTATACTTTGAATATTTTAGGAGTTTTACTTTTAGAATATTTTTTTAATTATTTGAATAAATTTACTCAAAATAGCTTTTTAACCAAAGAGATACAGGATCTATGTTGATTATTTCTCACCTAATTTGTAAATTCCAAAAGTATAACTCCAAAAATAATCAAACGTATACAGTTCTGAGTATTTGAAAATGTTTTAAATGTTATATTAATATGTTTCTCCACTTCAAAAACTTCTCTTTTGACTAAGATAAATTATGTTAATTTTCTCTTAATATATATCAAAGCTACAACATTTTGTCAACTTTTTTATTACTTATTCCTTAATGAGATTAATATAAATGCTTTTACTGTCTCCTAATGTTAAAAAATAATTTTAAATTTTCTAGAAATATCATATTTTAATGCTTTACTAATTAGTGATATTTGAGATAAACTTCTTCTTCCATCAGTAACTTTAATTTCTGTATTTCATTTTATTTTATCCAGAGATATACGCTGTATTAAAAATTAATAAAATTTCCTGCTTTTAGAATTTTTTGGCTTCTACTGTCATGACTCTTAATACACGTAGTTAATAAAAAAATTAATGATTTGTTATAAATTTAAGCATTAAGATTATTTACACTTAAATTCTAATTCAAAACATTTTCAATAAATTAAAACTTAACCGGGTTAAATAGTGTTAGGCAATTAATAAAGCTAAAAATAAATCGTTCCTGTTCATAACATCTTTTAATAATATTGGAATTTCTATAACAAATATTTTTGCATATGTTATTATATTCGAAAATCCAAAATTTATTTACAATCAAATTTGAAGTCAGACATAAAAAAATTTATTGCGATCATAATGATTATTGTGGCAATAACATTGATTTTCCAGGGTTTTATACACTTTCCAAAAGAACTTTGTGATTTACCTTCTTTAAAAATTTCTATAGGAAATAAATATTTAAATTATGTTAGGTCGATTTTGGAAACTTAACACTTCACTTCCCTTTTTCATTCAATCAGTATCGGCATACCGTTATTCTCTAACCGTCTGACTTATATCTAACCGTATGACTGAATTTATTTGCAGCAAGCGTTATTGTAAAACAGGAAGGAGAATTGTATTTCACTACACCTGAGGCCTGTTTTATATTCTAGTATCAATTTAGGTATGTTAGTTTGAACTTATCCACTATGAGAAACAGTATGCATAAAAATAATAAAAGAAGATTCGGATGTTTTAACTCTTGTATGAAATAAATAAAAAAGCTCAAAATTCACTTTGAATTCCATTTGTAGAATGTAAAATAGATTAAATGTTCATTTCATTCGGAGTTGTGCTTCAGAAAATTAAAAAAAAAACATATCAATCTAGGGGCTTACTCATATAACAGGATATTTATTACTGCATTAATCTCATAAGTGTTTTCCACATTTATTCTTAGTACATTTTTTCCTCTGAAGTTTTATTCTTTTATTTAACAAACAAGGGTATTTTTTTAATTTATAAACAAAAACATTTGTTAAAATTCTATTAACTCTCAGTGCAAAATTTATCATTTTTTTATTTATAATTGTATTTGCCTATTAAAGATGTTAACATTTAACATTTTTCAGAAGAACAGAATTCAAGGTGAATATATAAATTACTCTATTAAAAGCTCTATAATATTATCTCTCTCTACGTGTAAAAATATTTTAATAGTATGCTAAAAATAGTACATTTCAACCATTTTTACTATTTAATGTCTAAATTGAAATAATTGGCTTTTAAAATTGCTAAACACAAAATACAAATGCAAAATAATAAAATGATATTTACTTGACATATATATCAGGAATAAAAAGTAGTCAAATTTTCGAGACATTTAATCATGTAGATCTTAAGAAATTAATGCTCAGAGCACCGATAACAACACTTATATGACACAGAATTAAACCACACAGAGATTAAATGATATATAAGTTTACAATAGAACCGTATCAACATGATGTCCCAAATAACCATCTGGTCTTAGTGACTACCGTATTTTGATGAGTTGTAGTTAAGAAATCATTAATCACATATTTTTTATTTATAAGAGATCTGGTGAATTTGCTAGCCTGACTAGCTGTAGAACATTTTTGTAGCAAGCAAGATATGTACAACTCTGGTAACATGATGTTCTTGAATCGTATCGAATAAAATTTATAACCACGGTTCTTAAACAAAAACACAAAGCTAAAATAAACATAAATGCAAACAAGAATTGACCAATGTTTGTGTTTAATGGTGGTATTTATATTGTTGCTCCAAGTGGTGAACCAGTATAATGGTATCAAATCAACAAGCCCAATATACATTCTCCATGATGACATGGATCTGTGTGACTAAGCGATTAGTTGAAAGTACCATGATTATCTAAATACTACTGTTCGTATGAAAAAAAATACCTTACGCCATTCTAGTATCAAACTTCATCTTTGATCACAAGATTTAAGGTATTCTTGTCCATGTTATAGTTTCAAGATTATCTAAAACTGAGGTTGTCGAATTGTCATTCGATGATGCATCAAGTGGCAGAAAAGGTTTCATTCAGATACATGTTGTAGTGTAACTATATTTGTTCTTGATTAAAAATTAGTTATGTTACCTTTATATCTATTATTGGTATGCGAGTAGCATTACTATCTTCTCGGTTGTTTGTTATAGCACATCCAACACAACCAATACAACGATCAGTATGACCGGCATAAATCCATTAATAATATATTCTACTGATTATCTGCCGGATCTCAAATGACGTGAATAGCAATACAGTCATACAATAAAGCATGATTCAGATAATAATAATAATTTTTCTTTATAATTGACAGAAAACTTTCAACAAGCATATATGCTTACCCGATGCAACACAATAGTTTTCATATGACAAAAATATTCCAATTTAATTTTTATATGAGAAATCCCCTGGACAATTTCTTAATTTAAGAAGTTTATGTTGCTATACTGCCACCTATTTTACATGAGTTAAACGAAATGAGAAAATAAATAAGAAGCAATAATTTTATGTATCACAATATGTTTTTTCTACACTATAAATTTCCCACGAATAATTGTCTTTTATGAATAGAAGTTTTAATAACAGAAAAGTATAAAAAATTTATACCATATAAATAATATTTCTTATAGTTTTACTTTAAAACAAATCATTTCCTGCAATGATTCAACCTTAATTGAGGAATGATTCTACTTTAAAAATGCATAAATATGCTTTTTTGGAAAAAACA
Organism: Latrodectus geometricus; assembly: GCA_026290005.1. Classification (NCBI taxonomy): domain Eukaryota; kingdom Metazoa; phylum Arthropoda; class Arachnida; order Araneae; family Theridiidae; genus Latrodectus; species Latrodectus geometricus. The sequence goes on from JAPDSC010028211.1 coordinate 141,889, forward strand.
TTTATGAATTGTTTCACATTTAAAAGACACTTCAAATTTAGTATGCTTCTAAACTACAGCTTATATAATGAAAGCATTTCCGAAACGGTTAATTTTGTGAACTGTTCGCATGCCTCCATGTTAAAAGTGTATGCGGGAAAAAATGGGATTGTACAAAATCAACAACGGGGCAAATGTGGTGCATCACGGGCGATAGATGATAAAGATGAACGGGGCAGAGGTGATTCATTCGGGTCAAATATATGTGCTAACTTTGGGCAAGTGACTACCCAGATGAATCAAGGAGTTACAAAGTGTTTATTATTCAAAGTGTTTCCCAAAGTACTGTTCTGCGAAAGTTGCTACCTTTGGGCTCCGAAGCAAGCGCCTGGTTCATTTGCCTATACTGACTGTTGTTCATCGGTGGTGAAAGCTGGAATTTGCACGCAAGTACAGCAACTGGGTGTCCTCTGCTTGGCGACTGATAGCGTTTTTCACATTTATGTTCCATTAGACAGATGGGCGTAGGCATATACGACGTGAAACCACTGAAAGAAAACACCTTGAAATGATTACCAGAGCGGCTCAAGTTGGAAGCAAGAACATTATGGAGTGGAGGAATGTTTCCCTCACATACACAGGATTCAATTGTCATTGAGTTAGGTATGTTGGATCAATGAGAAAACGAATCTGTTATCGCCAACCATTATTATTTCTTTATGTGTGTTTTCTCTTTATGTGTTTGTTCAAAGTACTTTTTTTCTTTAATGGCATCAACCAGCAGGACAATACGAGGAGTCATACAGTTGGCTGTGTAATTGAGAGGTTTGAAGAACACCAAAATGAGTTTACCGTTCTTCCTTGTTTTTCCTCCTTTATAGTCCTTTTTTGTCCTGGCTTTATTGATTCTTGATAAGGCTCGATTAGGCTTAAGACTTTGCCCACGTTTGGAAAACTCTTAAGCCTTATCAAGAATCTATAGAAGGATCTCAATCAAATTGCTCTCTGCATGGGTCTACATTCTATTATTCTAGTGACGACATTAGAGTCGGCATATCTCAACATCCCAAAGAACACCTCCAGGAAAATAATTGACTCCCTTTGCAGCCGTTCTCTCTGCAAAAAGGGGTTTTTCTGACTTTTGACAGCTGATCACATTAATGTGACTTGACTGTGTATATAAGTAGAAATATAATTTTAATAGCGGTAAAATAATTAAGGCATTAATTTTTAATATTAATTAATTTTCAAATTAGATACCATTAAGAAAGTTTTCATTACCTATATAGAAAATAATAAATTTCTTTAATTCTTGGAATCCAGCAGCAAATGTAAAATAACAACATTTACTTTTAGCATCTCTAATTTGCATTTAAAGTATTCAGTAGCTCCTCCATGAATATACCGCAGAAACTTGTAAAACATAATAAGCATATACTTCTAAAGATTAAAAACGAACTCAAACAGAGAGAAATTTACAAAACATATATGTTTACCTATTAAGCAGAGTAATTTATGTATTTATGTAAAATATATTTTTCCAATATAAAAAATTTGTTATATATATTTATGCAAAATAAATTTTGTGAATTAAGGAAAAGTATGTAAAAAAATATTGCTTAAGAAAAATTATCAAATATTTGTACCATTTTCTTATAACATAATTTAAATTGATTAATTTATTTCACTTCATAAATTTGAATTTTAAACTACCTACTTTATAATTCAGTGGTTACCAACTTATTATATAGCTTTAGATATTTTTATCTTCTGTTAACAGGGATAATTAATATTTAACCTTTATTATTTTGTGATAAATATACTTAGCATATTTGCTATTTTTCACCTATATATGTTATGTTTTTCATTTGTATACATTGATTAATATTTAATTTTACGTAGCTTTGAGATATAAGGAGCATAACGAATGATTTTTTTTATAATCAGCTCGAAGAAAACTATTTTGTGATAATAATTCTAGCTGTCTAATGATGATGCAAAAATGAGATTAACATTTATATATTTTCTAAAATTTAATACCATATTGACTCATCCACCAACATATTTGTTATCTAAACAGACAATCGTACCAATGTCTACAGCAATTTTATTTCTTTAATCGGGTTGACTATATCAACAATATAATGATTTTATAGCTACAGTCATTAGGTTGAGTTGTCGGTCAATTGTTTTCAGATTATTGTAAGCGCTGTTTGGAAATTCTTTTATATCAAGAAATGACAAAATATTGAAATTTAAAAGTCACATATTTCAGTAATTAACTGGCCTCTTTCAATAAATTTGAAGATTTGTAACTAAATATTTTATTTATTACCAAAGAACTTTACAAACGTTTGTTTTGCAAAGAAGTTGCATCAAAATTCTAAGCATCTTTTATCCTCACATACATTCATATTTCTTAAATAAATATAATACTTTAATTGTAAACGACTGTAGTTTCCCCGTATTCATTTATATGTAATAAAATTACTACTGCGTATTAAATTATATAGTTACATTTACCTATGTTATGGCTTTATTTCAAATCGATTTCTGAAAATTAACATTTTCCTTTGTGTACATAACGTGTGTGAGTGAAGATAATTATATAGCTGGACTCTTTTCCTTTTTACGCAAGACGTTTAGATATTCTTTATTTGTCTTTCATATATAGGTAAAACAAATTTCTATTTTACTCAACACAATATATTCATAATTTTCAAAATAGTTAGAATCAAATTCGGAAATGAACATTTAGTTAGTTTGTGATTGCCTGAAAATAAATTCTATATTATAAACAGGACCAAAAAAAATTTTGACAATTATTAACATATTTTCTAATGTCTTCTGTAATCAATATTTCCATTTAAAGGTCCTAAAATAAATTTTAACACATGAGGAGTAAAAATAAAAATGAAAACTTTACATTTAAGTTATGCAAATTATATTGCAATGTGATATGCAAATTATATTACATAATGATGAACATAAAAATTATGACTGAATTTCATAATCAAGAGTGAATTGCTGTTAAAATTAAAGCTTTACATATGGTCAAATCAAGTATGTACAGAAAATTATTTTTATAACACTTATATTTGATTAAAAAATTTTGAATTACAATTTCACTCGTATGATTCATTACCACACATCCACTTATTTATATTATAAATCGAATTAAAAAAATTATTCAGTAGTTAATATTGTACACACATTTTTATTTCCAAAAATACAATTTTTAATAAATCGTTAATAACGTAAGTAGTATGAATAACATAAGGATGTACAAGCACTGTAAATTTTTATTTCACGAAGGTAAATTTATAATTTTTTTTTGTGTCAAATTTATTCATAACTTAGTTCTAGAAAAATTTAATGCTTTTATAACTTGCCTAAACTTATACTCTATTAATAAAAGATTTAATAATTTTTAAATATTTATAAAATATTTTCTGATATATATATATATATATATATATATATATATACTAAATTTAAATGTTTCTAAGCCAGAATACAAATACAAATATAACTGACGATAACATCCATGTTAGGATCTTCTATACAACTGTTATATAATTATATTAAAAAATATTAATCACAGTGATTTCTTTTACTCATTAAATTGCTTATTTGGGAATATCTTTGAGAGTTTTAAGTAACTTGCATTTTTACTCATAAATATGTTACATTAAATATATCTAGAAAAGTTTTCTTGAATGCTATTCTTTATCGAACTTTATATCTCAGGTAAAATGTTTTCTTAGCTTCAACAAAAATATACTTGTAATATAAACTTAATGCTCTTATATTTCGTTAAAAGTGTTTTGTCATTTAAGCAGATAATATTTGTTTAAATAGTATTTATGATAAATATATATTTTATGATGGAAATGCGAATGCATGTTTAAACTTCTTTAACTTTCTAGGGAATTTAAAATGAAGAATAACTTGCTTAAATTTTTGATAAAAATATGAAATTCAAATATTTTGTGATAGAAAAATCTGTTTGCATTTCTGTCAAAAATATCGCAACGAAAATATTAAGAAGTGTGCATTGGTATATTTTAGAAAGTGATATCTTTCAAATTTACTTTCTCTCCTTTTTGGAATGTGCCAAGACACAAAAGTAAGTTTACGTGTAAAATATAAAAGTAGTTTAAATTCAAAATTCAAATAATTAAGATTTAATTTAAAAATATATGAGCTTTCTCTCTCACTTAAGCTTTTATTTTATTTTAATTAAAGAAAATGTAATATTTTAAAAGATTTGACTATTAAATAATCAAATTCTCTCACTGGACTTAATATTTTCATAATCAAATTTTATAAATAATAATTGTTAAACTGAAATAATCTAGCTGAAAACGTTTTTCCGGAAACTATGTATTTTTCATTGTTTATTATATTTTATAATTAAAAATTCTTAATGCTTAAAAAGATTTAATTGTTTTAAATTGATCTGTTTCAAATTTTAATTACAGTACGTCTTATGAAATATTTACAAGATACATTTTAATTTTGAATTCTGTTAGGAAAATTAGAAAAATAAATGTCAATACCCTTGAATTATCAATTTATGAAATAATTTATATCATTATGATTATTTGAGAATAATTTCTCCATAAAATGAATAAATTTAAAAACATTTTTTTTTATTTTATGAGAAAAATAATTATTAGTTTTTTTTTTATATAGAATATCATTTCCTCACCCTATACTTGGAAATTGTTATCATATTAAAAACGTTTTGATAATAAAAATATACATTTTAATAAAATAAATTTTATACAATAAATGGATTTCTCAAAACTCTTGAATTATAATTTTTCTTTTAATAGTATTTAATTCTATTACTAAATTCACAATAAATAAAAAAATTCTCATATTGTAATCTACAGTATAATAATTCGACACATACACATAGCAACTGAAAAATTCTTTAAGCTAAAGCATTCATTGACATTCTTTAAAAAAAGAGAGAGAATTATTAAACAATATATGTATTATGAAAATATTAGAAAAAGTGTTATTTGACTGTTATTTTCATTATTATTTCTTTTTTTTTTTTTTTACAATTTTTATTTTCTAGCAGTGTATTAAATTTCTGAGCCTAATTTAAAATTATCTATTAATTTTACTATTTAATCATAAAAGCTATTTTCACATTACACACACAACATAATTAACTATCAATTACCATAATTCTTGAGAATTATATCCTAAAACATCTATTTCATTAAACACGCATCTAATATACAGTGTTGATTTTTGATCTCATATAACTAAAAGGTGACTCACTAAACTCGTGTAATTTACACGACAGAAAGATATATGCCATGATATATATATATATATATATATAATGAATGGAAAATACTTAAAACTGAGTGTTTCTGACTTTGGTAAGCACTAAATTGTTGCCTACAGCTTATTTTATGACAGTACTGCTGCAGTGCAATCAAAGTGTCATGAGCATCTTTAAAATGTGGGATTGATGGTTCAAAAAAGTTATATAAAATTCCTTGCGGAATCTCAATGGCAAACTATTACTTATAGATGATAAGAAAAACTCACTTATTAGTAATAGCATTTACGACGCATATTAGTAATAGTTTTACAATACTTTTAATCCACGCAGAATATAATGCATTGTAAAACTTTTATGAGGCCTAAGTCTTAGATTTGGGCATTTGGAAACAAATATTTAATATATATAATAATATATAATTAATTCCACAATGACTGTAAGGGCATAAATAGTCAGTTTAGTTACAATTACTTCGATTAATTTTGGTGTTACATAACAAATAGAAGTGTCTTTATCAGCTTAATTAATGATAAAAAAAGACATAGAAATGGTATGACAATGTGTTTTCAAACAAACCTCGATTCTGTTTGCAACATTATCCATTACACATTCGGCATTCTAAAAAATGCATATTTCTTGTAGGAATTGGACATCATCATACCGGCCTTTTATATGAAATATGCCTTTGAATTAATATTCTGGTGCGTCTAGTTTACATTAACAGTTTTTTTCACACTTGGAGTGTTATTTCTGTTTTGTTAAGGGTCTTGACTCTGTCAATTATTTGAGTCTTGTTTAATGTGACATTTGAATAGGACAACCAATGGTTACATGCTTTCCATAACATACGGACCTACTGTGATATATAGAAAATATTAAATTCCCGACCTCTCTACGTTCTTCAGATCTCTCACCAACTGAAAACTTCTAGCTTATGGTTGCTGAGCTACAGCTCATAAATACCCACTAACTATTATTGTTGATGAAATACGCTATTGTGTGAAATTACATGGAAAATTGCACCTGTATATCCCATTAAATATCTACTTGCATAAATATCCTTGCGTTTAAGTACTTTTACAGGATTACATCACATGGTCACAAAACATTCTGGAGCAACTTTTCATTAAAATTATTGCCTGCAGAATGTAAAACACAGAACAACAGAGAAATAGATGTATCATATTTGCTTACTAATTTTTCAAGACATATGCTTCAAATTCCTTGAACATCTTATCATTTCATGAGTATGATACACTACTGGCCATTAAAATTGCTACACCATGAAGAAATGCAGATAACAAAATGATATTTATTGGACAAATATAGTATACTAGAAATAACAAGTGATTAATTTTTCAAAAAATTTGGCTGAATAGATCCTGAGAAATCAGTACCTAGAACAGCCACCTCTGGCAGTAATAACAGCAGTTATACGCCTGAGCATTGAGTCAAACAGAGATTGAATTGCATGTACAGGTACACATGCCCATGCAGCTTCAACACGATGCCTCAGTTCATCAACCGTAGTGACTGGCGTTTGGTGACGAGCCAGTCGCTCGGACACCATTGACCAGACGTTTCCTATTGGTGAAAGATCTGGAGAACGTGCTGGTCACGACAACAGCCTAACATGTTCCGTACCAAGGAAGGTCCGTACAATACCGGCAACATGTGGTCGGGCATTATCCTGCTGAAACGTAGGGTTTCGCATGGCTCGAATAAAGGGTAGATCCACGGTTCGTAACACACCAGAAATGTAACGTGCACTGTTTTAAGCACAGTGAATGCGAACAAGAGGTGACCGAGACGTGTATCCAATGGCACCCCATACCATCACGCCAGGTGATGGGCCAGTATGACGATGACGAATGCACGCTGCCTGTGTGCGTTCACCATTATGCCGCCAAACACGGATGCGACCATCAAGATGCTGTCACTGAACCTGGATTCATCTGAAAAGATGACGTCTCGCCATTCGTGAGCCCAGGTTCGTCGTTGACCACGCCATTCAATGTGCTCTTGTCTATGACGCAGCGTCAAGGGAAGCCGCAGCCATGGTCTCCGAGCTGAGAGTCCATGCTGCTGCAAACGTCGTCGAACTGTTCGTGCAGACACCATTGTCTTCCAAACGAACCCGTTTCTTGACTCACGGCTCGTGACATGGTTGCATGATCCACTACAGCCATGTGGATAATATGCCTGTCTTCTCGGCTGCTAGTGATAGGTGGCTGTTGAGATCCCGCATGGCGTTCCGTATTACCGTCCTGAACTCATCGATTCCATATTCTGCTAACAGTCATTGGATCTCGACCAACGCGAGCAGCAATACTGCGATAAGATAAACCGCAATCGCGGTACGCTACAATTCGACCTTTATCAAAGTCAGAAACGTTCTGGTACGCATTTCTCCTTCTTACACGAGGCATCACAACAATTTTTCACCATGCAACAACGTTCAAATTCAATTTGTGTATGAGGAACTGGCTGATCAATTTCCTCATTTAAACACAATGTAGGTGTGGCTACTTGCGCCTGCTTTGTCTGAATGCGCTGAATAGCTAATCATTTGCATATCACAGCACCTTCTTCCTTTCGTATAAATTTCACGTCTGTAGAATGTCGCCTTCTTGGTGTAGCAATTTTAATGGCCAGTAGTGTATATACTTCTAATGAATATCATTTTGTTAATTGTGTGTTTTACGTTGTTTAGCAAATTTTAAATACCCAGTAGGCACACACACATATATAAATAGCATTCTAGAGTAAATGATTTATTTCATTAATAATAATAATAATTTAAGAACAAATTAAAATACACTTGGTTAAATATACAAATCTTTAAGTTTATAATTTTCTTAATTATCAAATTTATTTTAAGCAATATGCGTTCGCTTTTATTTTATTTTCTTGCTCATGTACCTTTTCCTGAAGAAAACTTCATGCTTAAAATTTTTTACAATATTTCTTGTTTTAATATGAAATTTTCTCTTAGGAATTTATTCTACGATATTAATTTTCTTTTCATTTTTGTCGACAATTGATTTCAAAAAATAGGATGAGTAAACGATTTTGAAAGAAATACTATAAATGAGAAATATTTTTTTAAGAGAACAATGAAATTATATTACATAATACCTATTAAAAAATTCTCATATAAGCTAGTTGTTCAATTCTCTCATATGTGGTGAATATCTTGAATTTTTAGTCTCCTAATTACTGTATTTATTATCATGCAAATGAATAAAATAATATATTTTGTATTACATTATTCATTTACTTTTAAATGTTTCTTTGAATTTTTTTCATTTATTAAAGGAAATATGTATAAAATAAATCGAAAGATCGTAGAATATAAAATTGGGGAAGATTGAAAATAATATAAATTTTTATGTGTTCAAATAATTGCTTGAATATTATTGAATGTAGTATATTTTTTGTTGTTGTTTTCATATAATATTAACAAGAACATTTTTAAACGGCTTGTCTCAGGAATATTTTACATTACAGGCACTTTACACCACCTATATATTGTAGACATCAAATTTTACATAAATTATAAATATTTTTAAGGAATAAATCAGATAAAATTAGGTAAAAACTATATTTTTTTTAAAAAATGGCTGAGTATTAAATCATGATATTTATTTTAAAAGGTCAATACATGAAATTTATATTATATAAATGTTCATCAGAAACTTAACACTTAAATAATTTCAAAACTAATTACAAATGCTACCGATATTTTTCACTATATGCTTTAGCCACAGTATATCGTAGCAGAGGTTTCACTTCATAAAAATACTCAGAAATATATACTTAAATTTAGAATGCAACTGACCTGGTAGAAATATTTGACGCTCTTTTTGAAGATCCTGAACATGATTTTTAAGGTTGCTTCATAAAATGTTTAATTCATTTACTGTGTTTAATATTATACTTACTATTTGCAATACTTATCTTCTGGCTTAAAATTGTACTTTTGTCATTAAGAGAAAAAAATAATAAAGAGTAATTATTTTTAAATTACATTTTCTCACTTTAATAAAAAATGAAAAACATATAAATTAATTAATTCTTAATTAAAAGAAAGTTATTACAAACTTAAAGCTAACAAATTAACAAATTAACTGTGTAAACATGAAATAACTGCACAAAAAAATAATAATATTACTTTAAAACCTTATAAAAGTATATTTGTATTTAAGGTTTTAAAAATGATAACTGCAGTTTAATATGTAATACAAATTTTTAAGGGATCATTAATACAGATTTTAATAATTCACGCAATTATATCCTAAACTGCAACGAAATGCTTTTAAATATTTTCTTCTATTAAATTATAGGTATATTTTTTGAAAAAATATAAATTAAAAAACTATAAGCAAAACTCTTGTGAAAAGTAAATCTGTTATATGATTAGAATGTAATATATTTTTTAGCTTTCAACACTAAAAGAATATATAAATATAAATAAATAAATTTGGTTTAAAGAAAGACAAAGAAATATTCCAACATAAAATAACTATTGTTCATTTGAAGACATATTTTCCTAGGTATGTGTGTGTTGTCTACAAATGTTATATAATATATAATTATGAGATACACGCATCAATTCTAAGAATTTTTAGAAAATCAATTTTGTAAGTAATAAATTCTTTGAAAATAATACAAAATCTCTTTCCTGTCGGATAAGTTAGAAAAAGCAATCTTGACAAACTTCTTTTAATTTTTATACTCAAAAAATCGAATTTCTTCCGAAAACATATGGCTGAATTTTATTTAATTTTTCATTCAAAAAAATTTAAAATGGAAAACTTTTATGAAGTTTTTTAAAAGTAATACGAAAGAAACTAAATTCTGAAATTTGAAAACGAAACTCATGAATCTAGGAAGTATTTTTCATCTTGTGTGTAAGAGGTTATCAGAAGTAAATCTGCATTACTAGGAAATAGTTTCAAGTGTGATATACATATAAAAATCATTTTTTTACTTTAATGTTTTTCCTGAGCTATCTTTAATATATATATTAATGATTGCTCAAATAAAAATACAAAAATATAAAAATATTTTGGAATGTGTAAAATTTCATTTTTGATTTAAATTTCTTTAAAAAAATATTACTTTAAAACCCTCTTTGAAAAAGTGCAGTAAATTTTTTTTTAACTTTTAGTATTTTTTATAAAATGGAAATATGTTTCATAGAATAATGTTTATTGTCATTAATATATTTTATAATGTTTATTGACATTATCATCATCACTTGCAGACTAGCGTTTGTTTGATATAAGTAAATGTGCATAATTTTCCCTGAATACTTGAAAGTATGACATTTAAATATTTATGGATAGCAAATCTTAATTTACATTACATCTTCAATGGATTTTTTTGATTTATTCTTTATTTGTTGTTTATTCTACATTTAATATTTTTATCTATATAAATATAATATTTTTATCTATATAATATTTTTATCTATATACTTAAAATAAACTTGTAAATTTTTAAATATGTTCTAACTCTTTGATAAATGCATTATATCTTTGTATTTTCATATCATACATTAATAATACTAATTTGGTGTTATTTTTAAAGTTTTCATTTCAAAAAATAGAATATCTTTACATTAATGGTAAAAATTTAAAAAATTAAGTTTGCCACTTAGAAACATTGAAAATTATGCTCCAAGATGAAAGAAAGGCACAAGCGTGAAAATTTGCAAGTAAGTACGATTAGATATTTGATGCAAATGATGCAAGTTTGGTGTCAATAAGCATTGTGTGTGTGTGTGTGTGTGTGTGTGTGTGTGTGTGTGTGTGTGTGTGTGTGTGTGTGTGTGTGTGTGTGTGTGTGTG
>JAPDSC010028211.1:158598-173324 GCA_026290005.1 Latrodectus geometricus
TATATATATATATATATATATATATATATATATATAAGTGTGTGTGTAATTCATCTAAACTTAAAGTTTCACAATTTAATATTCAGAATTTATAAAATAATTTTAATTCTTTTTGTTACTTGGACCTCTTTTAATACATAAAATGATAATATCTCCCTAATTAAAATTTTGTAATCCAAAAAAACCCATTTTTAAATTACAAAAATTTACAGTCATATATGTATACATACGATAAAACACATATATATGAGTTCTCATTCCTAATACATATTTTTTTATAGTGTTCACATATAAAATTAAAAGAAAATAATATTTTTGTTTATTTTCATATTTAATATAGTTTTATCATGAAAAAAGGAATATAAAAATAAGCAAAAAGTTATTTAGGAATAATTAATTTATTTAAGAGCGTACATTAAGCAACATTTGAAAAAGTAATAATTCCTTTATATTAAATCACGTATAAACATGTATTTTAAGCGTAATTAAATCAAGAACCTTATACTTATTCTAAAAATATTTTTCCATGAGAGAATTTCATAAGAAAAATTTTATTTACACTTAAATATATATAAACAAATTTTTCTTAAATCTGAGAATTTTATACATAAAATAATTATTAGTGTACTGAAAGAACTTTTTATGAAATATTTTCAGTATTATTCGAAAGGAATATAAATTTAATAACATATTAATATTTCTTTTGAATTTCCTATTTTTTTTGTGTTAGTTATTTATAAATTAAGAAGTAGTCTTTATTATTATAAATATGTAAAAATATATACTTATTTTAAATAAAAAGAAATCCTTTATTTTCAGTAAAATAATTGGGAATGTAGTCTTATATCAGAAATCGTAAATGAATCTGAACACTTGTATTCATCATTTATAAAACCAAATTAAAATTTGCAAGTAATTCTGTTTTCCTTATTAAAATATATACTGAACTTACCTTTAGTTTTATATAACAAAAATACTATTTACATGAAAAGTTTATAATTTTTATACATATATTAGAGATTTTTTTATTGTTAATTTTTAGTCTTAAAATTTGAATAAATATCTGTTTTCAGTATTCTTAATTTATATTGTTTACTGATTATCTGGATTCGCTGCATCAAATATGAATGAAGTTTCTAAATAAATTATAAATATCTACTAATATAGCTTCAGAGAAACAAAATTTCTTGAATTTATAGTTTTTAGATCCTTGCTGTCATGAAATAGATTTGCATTGAAAGTTTTCTTCTTCTGTTTATTGCGCTTTTAATTTATGTATGCTTCATTTGTCAAATGCTTCCAATAACTGTGCAGTTTCGATTAAGCTATTATTTACTTTTTTTGCCAAATGAATATTTAACATTTTATGAATTTTATTAATTTAATACTGTGATAAGATTAAAAAGTTTGTATGCCATCAGAAATGTTTCCTTAATTAAATGTTTATTTCAAAATACACCTTGGGTTATTGTACATAGTGCACAAAAAAAGAAGAAAGGAAAAAATTGAAACTTTGCAAGTAAATATAAAGATATCCGATGTGAAATTATTCAAAGTTTGGTGCCAATATATACAATATATAATAATCACAAACCTAGCTGTGGTGTTGCAATCAGGAAGTGTGCCAAATATAAACCGGTACAGAGTTGAAGATTCAAAAACGGATCAATCAAATACCGACTTTAGGAGGACTTTAGTAAGCGAAGAATACCACCTGAGAAGACTTGTGAGAAAACATTTCGCACAGTTAAGCTAGTTTGGCAGGAGCCTCATCATCGACTTGAAGAAAATAGCTTGATCGATGCGTCGTGTTTCTCACCAGGTTGATCACTTCGAGAGTGCTATCGGAACATGTTGGGAGCAGTGAACACGAGATGGTACCCACATGTGACGTAACGAGCCTGGAGCGACTAGGAAAGCGACGACAAAAGAGGATCGAAAGAACGTGTGGCAAGCGCTCGTAGATCCCGAAGTGACTCTTCCCATCATGCACGTAGATGTAGGGGTGTCAGTTCTTTCAAAAACTGTTTCCAGACTTTCTGTAGAGGTGAATCTGTGACCCATGTGTACGTTTCGTGTATTGACATTTAACATCGCAACAGTGGTCATTCTGTCTATAGTAGTGATAATCCCGAGTGACTTAGAATACAACAGATTGACAAAACGTGATGTTTAATGATGAATCTCGGATATATTTGAAGACAGTTGATAACCTTGAAAGGATTTTAGAGATTCCTGGTGAACGATATACTTCCATCCACATTGTCATGCATCACACTCCTCGAACAGCAGTTGTAAAGTTTTTGGAGACCAGAGGCTATGATGGCTGGTCTACTCTTATTGTATTAAGTGCAACCATAGCAGGTCAGTATTATGTTGATAATATTTTTCTACCCCACATCCTTAGTGATTGATCTTCGAGAAGTAATTTTTGAGCAAGATAATGCTTGTCCGCATAAAGCTCGAGTTTCTCAAATCTTCCTATGTTATTAGATATAACATCCATAGAATCTCCCATAGAATACCCGATCTGCGACTTATTCCTGATCTAGCAACTTTGGTACCAGCTGAAACACCAGATGCTGCCCTGTCATTCGGTACATGCTTTAAGGATGGCTGTTCACGATAAGTAACCACATGTGTCTCCGGACAACATCTGACATCTAATTAATTCAATGCCAGAATGTGTGGTGGCATGTATTTCATCAAGAGGCAGTCCGACGTCCTTTTGAGGTTGCACTACATTTGTCTAACTTTATACATTATACACTACTGGCCATTAAAATTGCTACACTAAGAAGGAAACATGCTACAGACGTGAAATTTATAAAATAGAAAGAAGGTGCTGTGATATGCAAATGATTAGCTTTTCAGCGCATTCAGACAAAGCAGGCGCCAGTAGCGACACCAACATTGTGCTTAAATGAGGAAATTGTTCAGCCGGTTCCTCATACACAAATTGCATTTGAACGTTGTTGCCTGGTGAAACGTTGTTATGATACCTCGTGTAAGAAGGAGAAATGCGTACCAGCACGTTTCTAAATTTGATAAAGGTCGAATTGTAGCGTACTGGGATTGCGGTTTATCTTACGGCAGTATTGCTGCTCGCGTCGGTCGAGATCCAATGACTGTTGGCAAAATATGGAATCGATGGGTTCAACACGGTAATACGGAACGCCATGCGGGATCTCAACGGCCACCTATCACTAGCAGCCAAGAAGACAGGCATATTATCTGCATGGCCGTAATGAATCCTGCAACCATGTCACGAGCCGTGAGTCAAGAAACGGGGTCGTTTGGAAGACAAAAAGTGTCTGCACGAACAGTTCGACGACGTTTGCAGCAGCATGGACTATCAGCTCGGATACCATGGCTGCGGCTTCCCTTGACGCTGCGTCATAGACAAGAGCTCCTTCAATGGTGTGATGAACGACGAACCTGGGGGCACGAATGGCGAGACGTCATCTTTTCAGATGAATTCAGGATCTGTGTACATCATGATGGTCGCATCCGTGTTTTGCGGCATCGTGGTAAACGCAAACTGGCAGCGTACATTCGTCATCGTCATACTAGCCCATCACATGGCTTGATGGTATGGGGTGCCATTGGATACACGTCTCTGTCACCTCTTGTTCACATTGACGGTGCTTTGAACAGTCCACATTACATTTCTGGTGTGTTAAGATCCGTGGCTCTACTCTTTATTCGAGCCCTGCGAAACCCTACGTTTCAGCAGGATAATGCCCGACCAGATGTTGCCGGTATTGTACGTACCTTCCTTGGTGCAGAACATGTTCGGCTGTTGCCCTGGCCATCACGTTCTCCAGATCTTTCGCCAATAGAAAACGTCTGGTCAATGGTTGCCGAGCGACTGGCTCGTCACCAAACGCCAGTCACTACGATTGATGAACTGTGGCATCGTGTTGAAGCTGCATGGGCATCTGTACCTGTACATGCAATTCAATCTCTATTAAACTCAATGCCCAAGCGTATAACTGTTGTTATTGCTGCCAGAGGTGGTTGTTCTGGGTACTGATTTCTCAGGATCTATCCAGCCAAATTTTTTGAAAATTTAATCACTTGTTACTTCTAGTATAGCATATTTGTCCTATAAATATCCTTTTGTTATCTGCATTTCTTCCTGGTGTAGCAATTTTAATAGCCAGTAGTGTATTTGTTTAATTATCGTGATTTTGGGATCTTGGGAAACTCATATCTATGTTATCATATGTATTAAATTTCATTTTAATCACGTACTCCCTTCTTGGTGCATTAATTTTAATGTTTTTGAATGTATAATACTGAAAATAAAGCAAAATTTTAGAATCTAGACTATTGAAATTATTCTTTTGTTTTCATTTATCTATTTTGTTTACAACTAGTTTTTTTTATATGAAACACATGATTCTTCATAATTTTATTAAGCTTATCAGATGATTGTATATTAAAAGTTTGTCAATATTTTTCTTTATAAAGTATAAAAAGTTGTACTCCCAATGAATAATTGTCAATGAATAAATTCAATGAATAATTTATCATTTTACATTTATAAATGAAACATCAAATATACAATGTCGGTTAGAAATTCAATGTTTACTTCTATTACGATGAAAGTTAATATTAATTTATTATTCAATCAATGTAACGCTTTTACTTTAAAACTCTGTAACTGAAAAATATGCTAGTTTCTGTGATTGCAAAAAGAATTTTCTTGTTTTAGTCGAATCTCTTGTCTAAGATTTTAAATATTCCTTTGTTCAATATTTAAGAAGCTGATTAAGTAATTGAAGGCTTCATGCCCCAAAATATTTTGTAATGTTTAAATAAATCTTTCTTATTATAATTTTATGGGTGTATCTCTTTAAGACTTTTACTACAATTGATTATTTATCTATAAGTGTTATATTTAATGAAATAACTCCAAATAATTTCTAAATGAAGTAAAAATCTGATTTTTAGAACAATATTCTACAGTCTTTTTTCTAAAATGACTGTATGCTTGACTATTTTATATTTTAAGAAATATTTGTAAAATTTTGAACATTTAGGACAAGAAAAATATAGGAAAGCATGGTAAATTGAAACTTATCAAATATATAGTGAAACATTTTTGTGATTCACTTAAACATTGTTTCATATATTCATGTATTTATTTAATACATGAGCATATGCATTATTCCCGCGTGACAGACATATTAGGATACACATATACTTGGTTTTTCAATAAGACTCAGTAATCATTCTAAAAATACTATTAAATTTAAAGTATAATAACTTTGATTATAATTAGTAATACATCAGTTTTGGATTTCCTATTAAGTAATTGATTTCATTACATTAGCTTCTTTGATTTCAAAGATCATTTTAGTATTATAGGCATCTACAAATTAAAGGAAGTATTATATTTTCCTTACGAGATAATAAATATTTATTAAAAATTAATAGTGAATTTTAGAATAATGTATTTTTGTTAAAGTATACTTTTGAATTAAATTTTAATTTATAACAATTGTTTAACAGCTTCACAATTGCGTTGACTTCATAATAGCCATGGTTTGGTGGCTAATTCTCTATTTGGTATTTTGAATTTATGATTTCTTAGAGAAACTCTCTTTCTCCATAATTTAAAAAATTAAAGGAGAGCTTTATTCAAAAAATATCATTAAACATCATAAATAATAGTTCAAAAAATATCAGACTATTGAATATCAAAAGTATGACAATTGCAGTGTTGTAAAGGAAAAATATTATTATTATGTTTACAGATTCTTGATTTGTTGTTTTTTTAATGAAATAAAAACATCTTTAAGAAAAACAATGATTAAAAAACTCAAAATTTTGATTTATTGAAATAACCATGGACAATAAAACTGTATGAGAATACTTAACAGTTATTAGAATACCATGTTAATTATTCTTAACATATAAACACTTTAAATAACATCATTACAGTGCAATTATTTACTTTACAATCCATAAACTATTATATAATGTAAACAATACGAGAAAGAAAATTCTTGACCTATTCACAAAATGTGAGTTTTCTCTTTTGAAATCAGTGTTTATCTTTAACAAATTTTGTTCACTTTTTAAAATTTGTCTTTTGAATTTCGCTATTTCTAAGCTGATTCCCATAACATATATCTCTATTTTATTTGAAATGGTAGAGATCTACCATTTCAAACGTATCTCTTCTTTGCTTAGCTAGGAATTATTTCGGAAAAAACTCCCTTTTTTCTTAATAAACTTTGTTTACACATACTTATAATTTTGTTTAACAAACAGAAAAAGCACAAATCTTTGAGGTGAAATTTATAAAGTTTGTTTTCGTTTGGACAAGTAAATGTATCTTGGAATTTTGTAATAAGCAATCAGAAAATAATACTTCCAAAAGAATGATTTGAAATATTGTCATAAAACTAAAAGGACGTTTATGAAAATGTAATTCCTTCTTACATGTCAAACTAAACTTCTTTAAGTTTTTAAGCCTATATTATTTCCAACAATGAATTTCGACTGTTAAAGGAATTATCAATTTTCACCCTATTATTATTGCTTAAAAATTACTGCTTCATGCATTAAAATCTTTCACTCTTTATTCAAAAAATGTGACTGCAGCTGTTGTTATTCACATTTATTGCGAGTGAGATATGTAAGCATTTATTTACCTAAATACATGTGGACTTTTATATATCGACTGTTATAAAATATAAATGCTTAACTTTACCGAGCAGAAAATAGTAAACATAAAAGATTTTATTTCACAATAATCATTAATATTTACATTTGCTTTGATATTGATATAGTATAACATTTTCCTCTCATTTCTTTCGACATTAAAATATAAATTTAAAAAATCTCTTTTATTAATGCTGGATTTTCATAATGCTTCATTTTTAATATTTTATACATATGATAATTTTGAAAAGTTTTTAAAAAGAAAGGCTTTGTAAAAAAATACACAAAAATTAAAATAACTGATGTTGATTGAAGCAATATCCTAATCTCCACATATGATATTGAAGCAGATTTTTCTGTCATTTGTGTTCAAATAAATTAAATTAATGGTTCTGAATCACTAGTATAACATATTCTCTTCCTATGTAACGTAAATCAAGAAGTAATAATGATTTATTGAATTTTATTGCATCATATATCGTATAATTTATTTCTACAATAAAAGGTTTACGATTCTAATTTATTAGTCAATTTTCTTTTTCATTTCATTGTAAAATACTACGTAATGCATCTTTTTTTTTTTTTAAATTTTTACTAGTGTTAACAAAAGTTTTTTAGATAGGAGAAAAAGAATTCAATTGTATTCATATGTTTATGATCATGAAAGTATCATAGCTAGACAAATTATTAAATTAATGAAGTAATTTTAAAAAATAATGAATGTTTAAGAACTGCCCCCTACTTTTTGTTCTTATTAGATTTTATTAGACTTAAACTCATTTTTAATATTTCAATGCATATTTACAGGTTTGTAAAACTTTGATCAATAAAACAATAAATTTTATGAATAAACAGGATACAAAAAATTTTCTCCAAAATCACAATTGTATCTAACGAAACCCAGAAATTATCTCGAACTCACAGAAAACATTGATCACAAATTTTTGAATCAAGTGATATCATTAACAATACTATAAACACAACATTTTCATATAAAATAATTTATTTGCTTTAAAATTTAAAAGTCAACTTCATCAAAAGTTATTGTCATACGATATTTTTATGGTTTCAGCTAAATATATTTCAAAATGAAAATGGGAATTATTTCTTTGAATTACAGAGTTTTGCAATAAATCTCTGGTTGAAAGGATCTTTAAAATTATTTAGTCATAGCACATTTAGGATACACATTTTTTGTAATCTTAAAAGTTATATAATGACATTGCCATTACAATTGTTAAAATTATTTAGCAGTATTTGGAAAACCTTCCCAAAAGCCATGACTTGTGTTCATATTCCTATCAATCGAAAATAATTATTTCGTATACTGAGAATATTCTTTCCTACATAGCAATTTAAAATGCATTTTTTACTTTAAATTATATTGTATCAATTATTATTTTTTTAATTTGTATCAGTTTTTAAAAGTATTTTGGACATTATTTAACCTAAAATGAAAATTTATGTATTCTATTTTTATAAATACTGTGGAAAATATCTTTATATAGGTTATAAACATGTGTGTGTGCCTCATATAATTTAAATAGTTCTCCGTTGTTGAAGTTTTTCTAGAATGAAGAAAACCATATAGCACTAGTAAAGTTTGCTTCGTTAATAATCGTAACTAACCTTTTATATCTGCAAGACACATGCCCTATGAAATATTTATTACAAAAAACGTATACCGTTCTAATAGTTCGCATTTTAATGGTGTATTTTCCTTTGACTAATTCTAAAAGAGAATGCAATTACCATCTGCTTTTCGAACAATGCAAATGAAAATTAATACTTAATTAATTTTAATTTGCATTGTTAGAAAATTAAGCTTTAAATTTATTATCTAATTTTATAGACAAGTATTCGAATTTGAAGTATGTTAACTGTTAATGTTTAAACAAAATAGTTTTACCAGCATGGACACCAAGAAAAAGTATCAGCCAAGCTAAAATTTATAGATGCTCCTATATAATTTATCACATGTTAATGTAATTATTTTTCTTATTGTGAAATTCTGATAAGAGAAATGTATAAAGGAAAATTGTGCTAACGTTTAATGGGCATTATGTCTGAAAATAAAGATTTAAAGTTATTTATATTTAGATAAATATAAAAGAATTTATTATGTTTTTGTAAAATTAAATATCACGCTGAAGGAAACTTTATGCGTATTTAATTAATTTTACACACAATTTTGAATCAATTTTTATGTAAATATTCATTTTAATCATTGTTATTATTAATCCCATTGGTTACATTAAACTTAATTTATTATGAATTCAAGAAATGCTCACAAGTAAGTGTTTACAATGTTTATTAAAATTACAAGCTTTCTAAATGTCATTGTACTATCTTACTATAACTCATAAATAAAATTTAAATTTTAAAAATACCCTTGCAAGTTCTTACAATTCCTCATGACAAATAATATTTACAAGTTTTTAACACAAAATATTTTTATTTAGTTGAATAAATAAGCAGTATTATCTTATTCAATGAAACATAAAAGCAAATTTTATAACAAATGTTTAAATAAAATTTTCATCATAGAATATAATTCCCTCCCCTTTTCTAATAAAACGATTTAAAGCTTCACTTTTAAAAATATTATTTTATATCAAAACTTTGACATTTTACGTGTCTAAATTTTTTACTCATTGATAAAAACAGAGACGTGTAAAATATAATATGATCCGAAAGTGACAAGTTTTATGAACGTATTCATCTTAAAAAGTCTTCAGCAACAGATGTTTTGCGCTATTGATTTTATTACTATTGATTAATCCTACTGAACTTACAAATTTAATATATTTATTCAAGTAAGTATGTTCTTAAAGAATAAACGATGAGTTACAAAATAGAATATTTAAAAGACTTTCCTGTTCTTAAGAGTTCTTAGAGTTTTGATAACTTTTCTATGCATGCTCTATTTGAATAAACAATAAGAATAATACACAAAATAAAACAAACATATTAAAAACAAATACTTTAATTATCTTACATTATAATTAAATTGTAACTCTGTGAATGATTATCAACATAAAAACATTAGCACATTGTTTGACTGCAATAAATGAATAATAATTAAAAACTATTACAAAATATAGAGCAGGAGTGTCCAAACTTTTGGGATCCGAGGTCTACTCCACATTTAAAAAATCGAAGGCGGTCTACCAATGGCAGAGCTAAATTAACGTACATATTTATTTTCGTTAACATGAAAAAATGGTAAATTATGTAATTTTTCTAAAAAAACTTAACATTAATATTTACAAAATAAAAATTTACTGACGAAAATAATCAAAGTATTCATACATCAAAAACTGATCATCCTATTCACATCGTTTAGTTGAAATTTTTCACTGTATATCAATGACAAATTTATCATATTAAGGCTGGTAATAGCTTATTGCAATGCATAAACACGAAATTAAATGTTCATCTGTTAAATTCGACCAATATTTGTTTTTTCATGTTCATGGTTGAAAAAGAAGATTCGCAAAGATACCTTGATCCAAAATATGATTTCAAATACAAAATTAATTTGTAAATATTTGGAAACGTTTCCTCAGAAATTAATTTCCAAAAATCAGTATCGCTAAATATGCTCTGGATTTAAGAAATATATCGCATCTTAATTTAATAATTTCTTCCTCGACCGTGACTGATGTGATAGCTATTAAATGTTCTATTTTTTTCAGATACTCTATCAATGTTGACATTTTCATTAAATGGTAATATCATAAAATTGAATATTTCTTTCAACCTAATTAAGTCAGTGAATCTTCTTTCAAATTTTTCAAAAAAACAAGTAAGTTTTAAGTGAAATTTTCGAAGTCTCGTTTGGATTATGGATGCACATTTCCTCCATGTTTTTGAAGTTTCTCAATTCATGTTTTCTTAATTGAGATGTACACCTTTCTATAGTTTTTTTCAATGTTTTAATCACGCTCATCATGTCTGTTTTCGGTTTTAAATCGTAAACCTTTCATCATAAATCTTTCCTCAGTTTGTTTTGGGTTTTAAAGCGTAGACTGTAGTAAATTTTGATTTTAAATAATTCATTGATTCTATGTCATAAGTCATAAATTAAATTATTAATATCCGAGGTCATTATCGGGATAGTCGCGTGGACTAACTAATCTGTCTTCATGATCTACCAGTTGACCGCGGTCGACGTCTTGGCACCCCTGATATAGAGTCTAAATATAACTTACAATGATCGTAAAAAGATAAAAAATATTATATATATATTATTCAAAATCATATAACTTTTTTTTAATGAATGAAGGAAATGATTTTAAATAAATCTTTCAAAAAAAATGCCCCTTAGGATATAAGAATATAATAAAATATCTAAAAATCAAATTTTGATTTATTTACCATTTCTGAAAATACTATTCATCAAACATATATAATAAAAAATTAGATGTACATATGTACATATATATTCAAATATTATATTCTTTCTAGAAAACATATTAGATGTTATAACAATTAATTAATTTAACATTTAATTCTTAATCTTATAAAATATAAATTCAAACACTTAACAAATTAAACAAAAGCAAATAATAACTAAAATGAAAATAATATATATTTAAAATGTTTTAGTGAAAGGAAATCTTCAAGACATACAATTTCATACATTTATAATTGTACTGAATTATAGAACATAATGTAATAAATTTAATTTTACTAAGAAATGAAATTGATAAAGGAAAATACGTTTCATTCTAAAAACTGTTTTTACTTTCAAATATAATAAATAATAACAATTTTAAATTAATAACAAATTATCAAATTTTTATTTAGATATAAATTAAATTAAAAACATTTTAAAAAGTATTAAAAATAAAAAATAAGATAAATTGCATAATAAGTTTCTTAAAAACATTTATTATTATTTAATATAATTTTATGTATTGTGTTGCTGCATAATGCGGAAAATATAACACCGAGCTTTATTTCAATAAAGATAATCATGAAATAAGAACCTATGAAGGTATTAATTTCTTCATTGTTACACCATAATATCTCTTTATATTTTCCTATAAAACATTAATGACTTATTTAATTAAATGTTTTGTTGTTTAATGATGCAGTTTTTACATATTTTTATTTATGAATATGAGATTTTATAAGTATGGATTTGAAAAATGAAAAACTACTGCATTTACTACATATTTATTATTAAAAACAGCAATGTGTGTGGAATAAATTATTATTGGTCCGAGGATAATATATGCTTTATTGATTCAATTTGAGTTATTAAAAAACAACCTTGATCTATTGAATAAAGGAATATTATGGCACGGAAAAAATTTCAAATTATAGATATAATGATTTATTAAAGTTTTTATGTATTCCTATTGCTAACAATTTAAACAAAATTTCTTAAGTTTAAAATAAATGAAAATTTTCATAATTTATCTGTCCATTCTTTTTTAATTCTATAATTTATATACGATTATAAAAAGCTATATTTTTACTGTAAATTATTTATTTATTTAAAAAATTATATGTTATTTGATACTTTCTTCTGTAAATGCATTATTTTTATTTTAATAGTTCTGAACATTAAAATAAAACGCTTCATTTACAAAGTTTAAAATGAAAAAAGATAACTCTTCTATAGTGATCATTTTGAGCTTTAAAGGTAATACTCTTTGGTAAATACTAGCTTTTTAACTTAATGGCTTTGGGAGGAGAAAAATATTGGAGTTTTGAAGTATTTGATTTTCACACATTTACGATCAATTCATTTAAAGAGTTAACTAGCGTTAAGAAAATTTTTAAGTGTGCACATTTATATAAGAGATTTAAAAATACCATAATAAGCAATTTGACAGTTATTTTTTATGGTATCAGTAGTAATCAAATGATTATAAATTTAATACCATTTGACCATTACCAAATCATCCAGGCCCAACGAATGGTTCACTCAGTTTCATAAAGGATACAGAATCTTGGATATTCCCTCACAACTATATGAAAAGCTTACCATGAATAGGTCAATTAAGATAAATTGAAAAATATTGTCTGTAAAGAAAAGCCGAGATTCAATTTGGTATGTCGGTACATGTTGATAATGGCGGATATGGCACAGGTCAAATGTTGTAAGATATGGCTTAAATCAAATGAAGCAATAAATATTTTCCCCATGCTAGTCAATGTTATGAAGGGATAGTTCTTGTTCTCAATAAGAAGAAATGCTTTTTAATGGTGTGGCAACTATGAACTGAAACTGTGTATGATTTAAGGCACTTTGATTGTTAAATTTAAAGCATTTTGATTGTTTAATAATTGCATTTTGGTGATTTAAGATGATTTAAGGCATGTTGTAAGGCATTTTAATTTTATCTGGGTAAACTACTTTAAGGGAGATATTTTCATTGGTAATACGGGAGGCAAACATGTGTTGCAAAGGAGAAAACTTGGAGAGCACCCAAATAGCTACTCAGATAGACATTTGCAAAAATGCGATATCCATCTTCCTTTGTTCAATGGTGCTTGGAATCAAGATCCAGGACAACTACCATGAAGAATGTTGTCTTACATCCACGTTATTGAGAAAACTTATTACATGTTACTGAGTAACACTATAATTTCGACGACTTATCTGTTTCATTATGTTTCAGCTATTCATTATTATAACGTTTCGACAATGACCTTGGTCATTAATTACGGTGTTTTCCACAATAACTGTTAATGAGTGGTATAACTTTACAGGAGTCGTCGTACTCATGGTACATCTTTGTAAGTTTAGTGCGGGAGAAGCAGGATATCTGAAGTTCATCAGAAATAGAATGACCTATATATCGGAACTTGATGATTCAGTCAAGATTAAATGCGTTTTGATCCTTATTCATACTAATTTCATTTTCGACAATTGTTGATACTGTAAGAGCATCCCTTCTTTTACAGGCTAGAATAAGCTACATGAAACCGTATTCATAGAAGAAAAATTTCTATTTTAATTTGTTTTACCCTGAATGTTATTTTACAATCTCTTGAATAAAATAAAATGTACTATCTGTTTTATATTTGTTTTTATAATCAAATATATTTAACTAAATTTGTTAACTACAGTCTGTAATATTTTCGATTAAAGTTGGCTGCATTGATTTTCAAATGTATTACATTATGTTTTAACTCATTTTTAATGTAAGTAACTTAATCGAATGATTCAAATGAATTTTGATCTTCCTTTTCCATTTGAAAAATATAAATTTAAAATTTATTGCATTCGACAAAATCTAGTCTCTAGATAAAATACTGTTCTTAGAAGTCGGATTTTCCTTTTCATACGTAAAGAACACATTTAAGAACAAACTAAATAGTATTCAGTTTGGCAATCTTAAATGATTTGAAAGAAATCTTATGAAATAAAAATCGTCCATGAAAAGTTATTTTGAATAACATCATATGTCTTTATTATGAGAAAAATTGAAAAACCACATTTTTTCGAATATATTTAATTCAAAAATATGAAATGATTGATTCATGAAAGAATAAAGTATTTTAATTCGCAAAACTAAAAGCTTTTTCATTGAAATATTCTGCATATATTCTAAAATACATTCTCAATTAGTTTTTCTTGTTATATATAAACTTCATTTGCATGCTGAATGCCCAATTTGTTTGAGATTGCAATAAAGAACAAAATACTTATTCGTTAAAAGAAGTTATAAATCTTTTAGTTTCATAAACATTGTTAATTGTTTAGAGTAACTTGTTTGACAAAGATAAACTGTGACTTCATCATATAAGAAAAATTAGCAAACATATTTTCACAAATAGAAACATTTATTTATAAAACAACATATGAAAAGAACAAATTTAAAAAATGTATATTCATTTATGTTTATGTGATACTTACTTGTTGTTTATGTGATACTCATTTATGTTTATGTGATACTAATTTAATAATTTTCTGTATTGAAATAATATGAAGAAAATATAAAATAATCTAATTATCTATCTATCTATCTATCTATCTATCTATCTATCTATTTATATATATATATATATATATATATATATATATA
>JAPDSC010028211.1:189602-228321 GCA_026290005.1 Latrodectus geometricus
TGTGTGTTCGTTAACAATAGAAGTTTTAATTTCACAAATCTCACATATGTTAGAAGCAAACATTTGATTCGACTACTGAAATAGAAGATTCGAAAACAATCGGAAACTATTAAAATATTTCAAATTATTAAAATATTGAATGGAATGAAATGATCCTTGATATTTTTTAAACTATTAATCATTCTTTTAATGTTCAACAATTATTCTCCCAGTTAAGCAAATAGTTAATAAAGAATTAAATCATAGTTCTCTTAGCTTTCTTCATCATCAAATTGTTGAAATTTATATTTTGTTATTAAAAATGGCAATACTATCTGAATATTTTGGAAATATTTCGTGTTATTGAACTAACTGTTTTATGATTTTTAGATTGCAAATTCTCTTACAAAGACTTACAAATGTTCATTATATTCATACAATGTAGTAAATTTCTTATAAAAAATTTTATATATATATATAAAATTTTAAATTTATATATATATATATATATATATATATATATATATGATTTTTAACAGAAATATACAAGTTTTAGGGTAATTAATTACGATAAAAAAGTTTAATTTGTTTGTTAGGAGTAGTATGCAAGGCAAAAAATGCTTCAAACTTTTTAGATTTCATTTAGATTATTATTTATCAAAATGAAAGTTTTAAGTTTCATGTTAATATCTAAAGCAATATCAAAATTGTCTACAATTTTTCACACCATCGTAAGGAGCATATAATTCTTAATAACATTCTTTTAGGTTATAAAAACAAGGTCTTAATGAGAAAACAGAGCAACTTTTTGGAGCCAAAAATAGATTCTTTTATTCAGTATTCATTTTTTATAATATTAGTATTTTGAAGTTTTGTAGAATGCTTCTCAAAATTATGAATGAATTTGAAAAAAATATTTTTTTTTTCTTTTTTTCTCTTACGAAATTTTATTGAATAAGGAATTATAATTTCTCTTATTTAATATAAAAAATATAAAAAATTTTTTAAATAAAGTGGAAGAGATTCATTTTTCTGAAAGATTCATTTTACAATAAATATATTAAAATATTTTATTATATGAATGTATATATTCATAACAGTATACGTAACCAATAGATAACTCAAAATAAGGGTCTATGTTTTTGTCATTCTGCAGTACCTGCAGTGCAAATCGCTTCAAAATAATGCATACAAACAAATATAGAAAAGTTACATAATTTTATTTTAAAATACTTTGAAAGAGTTAAAATTCAAATAAATAGCTTTTCTCTTAAATTTTAAAATATACTGTTTTGGATTCCATACTATTAGTGTTTTTCGATATGGATGAAATTTAAAAATGGAACAAAATTTTTTTAGTGTAATTGTTGAAATTCAGTTGTGTAAAATACCCCTAAAATTTGAAAATAAGAAATCCCGGTGACATATCAAATAATTATTTATATAAATGACCAAATTTTTTTCTGAATTTAAAGGAAAAATTCTGACAGTTATTCCATAGATCTCTTTCTACAAATGGCCCATTGCAATGTGTATAAAAGATTTTTTCCCATTTACATTTGCTACTATTTTCTTATCCTAGTTACGCTCATTTAACCGTACATGATAACAGAAAAAGTCTAGCAGAAATAATGTCAAAATATGTTAATTGGTAAAACGATAACAAAAAGCGTATGTTAAATATTATATATGATATTAAAAAATAATGTAAGTAAAGAAACCAGTTTAAATTCATTTTAAAAACTTTCATTAAGATTTAAATATCTTCACTTTGGAATCAAAAAAAGAATATGCATACGATAAAAGCCTATTATATAAGAATATTAAAATATTATTTCTTTTTCCAACCTGCATTTATAAAAAAAGATAACAAAAGGCAATAAAAGTAATAAAATATTTTCAAACTTTCAGCAAAATAAAAAAATTGAAGTCCAATAATTCAATTATGTATATACAGTTTCTCAAGATGACAGTCTCTGTACCACTTTGATAGAAACACTAAAAATTTTGCTGAGAATTACTCTAATTTGAAGATTCAGTATCTTTTCAATTTTACCTTTACAAAAAATTAATAGCAATTAAAAAATTCTCTCGATATGCAAATTGCTATACATGAGTTAATTTAGCATATTGCTAAAAAATAAATTGCTGCAATAGATTTGACTCATAATAACTGACATAGCTGCGTAAATTTCATAACAACTGAATCCAATAAAAAAATTTCAGATTATGTGGAAATCTAAACAATAAAATCAGAATAAATTAAGAATGAATATATATTACAAATCATTTTATAACAAATTTCAGATATCACAATAAGAATAAAAATTTAATAATGTAAAATATATTCCTATGTACATTAATATTCGAAAATAATAATGATTTGAGGAAATTTATTAATATTTCGCAATCATCTCAAATTAAAATGATTATTGATTTCATTTCCAGGAGATAATAATGACTATAATAGTGTTTAAAGATGTCCCTTTCCCACAGACATCATTATTGACTAAATTTCTGTGTTTCCTTAAAATTTTTCTTATCAATTCCTTTTTTTATAATTTATCTAGTTTAGTGATAGTTAAAATCCTCCAGAGTCCTAAAACAATGAAATTTATAATTTTTTATTTAATAATCTGAATATTATTAATTCTTACAAAATGCAAAAAAAGTTGAATAAAGTCTATAAGAAATTAAATGAAAAATAAAATTTAAGGTGATTATAATTTAAAATATTTTTATTTGGATGCAAATTTTTCCATACAAAAAATTTTATGATAATAAAAACAAAGAAAGTTATAAGTACTTAAATTGTGTTTTCATTCACTTCAATATGATTTGTTATTAAGAAAAAATAATAATCGAAAAGCATCGTAAAATTTAAGATATGAGATCGGTACTGCTCCTTAAAACGTGCTTTGTTATTAAAATTAAGTACTATATAAATGTTATATATATAAATTAAGTTTTTAATTAGTAAAAGTTTCTTTTATATAAAGGTATCAGTCTTTATTGTTTTCTTTGACTTATAATATACTATTACAAAGTAGTGCATGTTTTTTCAATTTTTTTATGTTTAATTATTCTTTATTATGCGTCATTGAATAAAAATGTTTAAAAATATTTAAATGAACACTTATATTTAATTGTTTTAAATTACATCTTCTGCATACTAGTTAGTTCACAGAAACATTCTCAAACATATTTTCGGGATATTTTTAATGTTTTTTCTAAATTAAAAGATGTACGTTCAAAAATTTATAATTATACTTTCTTTAGCAAACAAATTTAATGCTCTGTGATGAAATTAATTTTTAGTTTGTTATTATCTAGTTTTAAAATCAGTAACTAAATGTCTCTTGGAATATTGTGAATTATAGTTATAAAAAACTTTAAAAATATTTTGGCTAATTTTTTAATTAAATAATTAAAGACTTGCAATAAAATTATTAAAAACGAAATTATTGCCGGTAATATTTTCCATCACTGTTTTCATATTAGTAATTCTATGCTTATTACTGAATTCAATTTATTCATTTATGATTCATGTGCACATGCAAAATTCTCTCGACCCAGAAAGTTGATGCAAATTCAACCAAGTTGACACCAAATCATTTCATTTTGTCCCTTAGAAAATATTTAATGAAACTAAAATAAATTTCAAAATAAAAATTTTGAAAATATGTTTAAAAAATGTGCTGTAGTTTTTCTGCTAAGATAACTAAGTATGGATAATGAATTTGTCATTTTAACAACAACCAAAAAAGACTGTTCAAATAGACAACTTAAATAGAATATTATGTTTGCAACCAAAACAGTTATATTCAGCTCTGCTGTCAATGATTTATATGTTTATTATTTTGGGGTGCAAAAGTCAAAACATTAATACTGGAGCTGAACTCTAACGTAACATTGAAACATTTATGTTTTATCAAATTAACAACTATGTATTTAGTATAGTTTTCTATTGTCAGAAAAAATTTTTTGGTATTATTTTTACCTGGTCACTAGGATTTTGCACAAGTACCATGTTTTGTTACATTTGGGAAATTTCTATAGTTCGGTGATATTCTTTTGCTCAAATTTCTACTTTTCTTTTTTTCAAATATGGTAAATAGAAATTTAAGTAAAACCTTACAAGAGCATTGAATTTCATTCATCACAAATATTGCCAGAGAGTTTACAATAAATTGTAATCTTTCTTAAAAAGTTGAATTCCTATTGAAATAGAAATTTACAAATACTTATTATTTCCATATCTAAGGAGTTCAGGTTATATTTAATTTTTTATTGAAATATCTTGTTGCTTTCAAGTATTAAGTTTTTTTACTCATGAAAATTATAAATTTTATCATTCTGAAAATTTTTATATTTTATATTATATTTTAGAAACTTGTAGATTTTTTAAATGGATTTACATTAAAAGTCTAATTTTGAATTAGATTATCTTTATGAATTAAAACCTTTCTTTTTCTAATCGTCTAATTCCTGAGTAATTTGCATTTTTCGCTGTATGCATAATAACTAATAGCACACCATTTTATATATTTTATATTTTGTAATGTTGGAGACGCATATATTTATAAAGTAATAAATTGAATAAAAAATGAGAATTAAAAAAATTATTTTGGCTATTAAATTAATATCTTATCACTGTAATGTATTTATAATGTTGTCAACAAAAGCAGAAAAAATTTATTTTCTTCATAGCTTAATTTTCATAGATCTTGAGTGCATTTTATAAGACAAAGTTACTTTTTAAGAATAAACATCAACCCAGCTTTTAGAAGCACCATAAATGCTGGAATAAACAAATTTCCTTTTTTCTTTTTTTTAAGGGGAAGTATGAAGTTTTCCTGTATTACGGTGAATTGTATGAAGTTTTCCTGTTTTCATGGTTAAAAAAAACAGGAAATTAAGCTTTTGAAAATATTTGTCACTTATATTAAATAATGCATGTTAATTTTAGTTTTAATTTTGAATCTTAATATTTAAATAATCTTATTTCTAATCATTGGGTATTTATCTTATTTTGCCAATATAAATGATATATTGCACATATAAGTAATTCAGTTATTGGATAAGCAAAATGCAAAACAATAAATATGAACTGATCATTATTCATGACGAAAGATGAGTTTAAAAATATTTTTACCTTGATACACTATAACAACAATGCATGAACTATAATATCACAAGTTATAAAAATTTCATTAGCTTAAATACATGTTCAATATATTTCAAAATTTTACATTAATACTTTCATATTCCCATATGAAGATAACGATCGAATAAATATGAAGTCAAGTATGTCAATTGTTTTCTGCACATCTAATGCAAGTTTATTGAATTTGTGGAAATATTTTATATTTTTAGCAAAGCTTTAGTCGTTTTTACTATTTATAATTTAAGCTAATTGTTTTTTTTATTTAATCAACTTGCAAACACAAATTCCATAAAATTTAAAATATAATTTCTAATGCAACATATTTAGAAATATTAAAAGGGAGATGGTAAAAGAAATTTTGTTTCTCAAACTCCCACTGTGATAGTAGCGCTTAATCATAAATAGGGTTTATTTATTGACTTTCACAGTAGTCAGTTTCTAAAGTGTGTGAGTTCATAAAAACTCTTTCTTTTTCTTAATTGCATAGTTAAAAGAAATATAAAACTTTTTATTAGTTTTGCTGAAAATATAGTACTAATATAATCATTGGCTATTAAAAAAGATTTAATAAACATGCCTTTTATAAAACGTTTTCATAAAATGCTATTTTTTATTGAAAATAACTTTCGTTATACTTAAATTAATTACTGATATTTTCTCATGTAACTTCAATAACTTGGAAATTACTAATACTAAATTTCTTAAACCATTATATTTTTTTTATCAATTTAGCAATGTAATTGGGAAAATATATATATATATATATATATATATATATATATATATATATATATAATACTACTTTTTTTAGTAATTTTTTAAATTAACTGATATATTTTTTAATTTTTAGAAATTAATATATTTAGATTATTAATAATTTAATATATATATTTAGAATTTAATAAATATTTCTCATATTTAAAATGGCTTTAAAACTCTGAAGCAAATTATTCGAGAAATTCTTGATATTTTTGATTTTTACCAAACCTGAATATTTTAGTTAAATATATAAATGTTATTTTCATTTGAGATACTTTTAATCAATCTAAACAAGAGATCGCAAAACATTTATTCACTATAAGGTAAATTAAAGCAATGTTATCAAAATATGTTGTTTACATCATCTTAAGAATCTTTCATATTCGTTAGTATATTATGATTCTTATTGGAAAGGATTCTAAAAATACATGCACAGATTTATTCTTACAATATATCTTAGGAAATATATTTCAGTGAAGTAAATATTTTCAATTTTATCGCTGCCAATTGTTTCAATATGCTTCCATCTAGTTCAAATATCGTATGCACCGTTCCATTTGAATTTCTTTCTTTATTTTAATCTACTTATTTGGAGGAAAAGGTATACATAAGTTATTCTTGTAATATATGTTAGCAGATATTTACCCTTTTTAATACCAGTATTTTCTGTTCTGAAAAAAAGATTCATAGGTTTTCATATTCCATAAATTTACAAAATGTTATAAATCTTTCTTTTTGAAAATAAATGTCACTGAATAAAACTTATCCAAGTTTTCAATATATTTTTATGTTCCAATAATTCCCTCAAATTTCTTGTCTCCTTCAAATTGGGAATTTTTATAAATGCAATTATTAAAATAAAAGCATTAAGAAAGATAATTGACATACACTTTATATGTTATTCAAAGTTATAGGATGCATTCATGAATGCTCTATCTTTTTATTTGGCTTAAAATTGAAAATTATGAGCTAAGCAAAATTTCTATTTACATTAACATTCAAGATAAGATTTTAATCACAAACTCTTGCTTTTTTATTATTAGAACTGTGAATGAAAAAGAATTAGACATAAATTATTCAGCTATAAAATGCAAAGGTGTATGACATGTTTTCAAATGCATAAATAAAAAATACCTTAATATATTTATATATTTTTAGAAGAGGCAGTAATATTTTTTTATTTAGAAGAAACTTTTAATTTTTCAAAAAGGATATTTATACATTAGATTGGAACTTTTTCAAATTTAATGTTTTCTTTATTGCCACAAGTATTAATAGAAAAAAGTTTCCCTTTGTTTTCAATGAGTTAAAATTAGATAAAATATTTTAAGATACTTTATAAGATAAATGAAGTTCTATTGTTTAATGTAAATAATAATAAACAAATCCATTGCTTAATTTCATTATAATCACGTTATCTTGTTTGATTTAATTATTATTAAAATTATTTAATTTTAAGATTTTTATGTATAATTTAAAGTATTTTATAGCATAACTTACGTAATTCATTTATTTACGTAAATGGAAACAAAATGTTATACGTTTGGTAACTATTTTTGCATGCTATTTCAAGTAATAAATTATATTCTTAAAAACTTTGTATTGATTTAAATTGGATCATTTCATAATATATTACCATATTAAATAATAATTCTTCATAATTATAATAGTGAAATTGCCTTTTTATAATAAAGAATTGAATTTGATTTTTTATTTGATGCTTTTAATTAAAATGAATTAAGAAATTAGATATTTTAGTAAGATATAAAAAAAACTAAACAATCAACAAATTTTACATTGAAATCGGATGTTAGTTTATACAACAACACACAACTTCTTAAAGTCATGGATGTTACAAAATGTATGATATAGTAAATAAAACGTCTTTATTTTATACTTAAAGGTGAAAACTCAGCAATTAACTTTGAAAAATGAAAAAGCAAATTATGATATGTTACATGTATTTTAAAAATATTTAGTTTAATAAGTATTCTAGAGTTAGTATGCAATATGTTAGATTTTTTATTGGCTGTATTGTTTGCCGACTGGAATTTTATAGGGCAGTTGATCCAAATATCCTATATTTAGCATATGTTACTTTGAATGGCTTGACAAATTATTAATTACTTATCAGTATTCAATAAATGTACTTTTGAATCCAATTTCATTAAATAATTTTTTATCATTTTACATGTTTACTTTCAACTATTCTTTTTAGAAATTAATTTTAAGTATTTCATAATGAAGTTAAAAATAGAATAGAGTGATAGGAACGCATTTATTTTTACAGAAACAACATGACTTATTTAAGAAGAACATTTAATTCGCTTTTTAAAAAACTATGATCATATGTATATACACAAAAGCTAAGTATAAATATTTTTCATTAGAAAGATTTATTTTATAGATCACGCCTGCACCAATAACAGCATTCTGTATATGTCAGTGAACATAATATCAATGCTTTTTATAAAAAATTAGGTTATTGATTATTATTATCAAATTAATATTAATTTCATACTTTTATGAGGACTCTGTTAATGTGTGTAAGATTTTTATTAATTTACAAAAAGAATATTTACTAAATATGCAAGTACAATATTTTTACTAACCACACCTACTTCACACCCTTAGGAAGTTTTTATTTAAATGATAGAATATTATGCGATTATGCTATTTTTAGGTGATGAAACAAACATTTTTATTCATGAAATATTTCTTTATTTGAAAACTTAGAAAATGCTTTATAAACATGATAACATTTCGTTCAAACTTTTCAAAGCCTGGCTCAGATTTATTAAATCAGTTTAATATTTCTAAGTGGAAAAATTTAACTGAACAACTCTAGATTAAAATTCTTGATAAGGTACTTATATTTGTATAATATTTAATATTAGGGTATTATTCATTGTGAATGATAGTGCAGGTTACCATTGTGAGTATTACAAAATAAAACAAGAGATCCTTCTTTTCTTTTTCATTATATTTTTAATGCTTCATTAAAAAGGAAAATAAATATGTAATGAAATATAAATAAATAGGATTATCTTATCTTACAGATAGCAAAGACATTTAAGATATTAGAAAAAATAAAACCCTAGAATATGAATCTACATATAACATAATATTAGTAATATCATATTAGAAATAAAAATATGATCAGTTTATTCCTTTACATTTTCATGTAATTATGGGAAAAGGTGTTTAAAGTGAACCACACTATAGACATTGAAAATATTTTTAGTAAAATGATGAGAAGAGGAAATAAAAACTTTTAGGAAATTCAATAAGCCTTGATTTGCGTTTATAATAAATTACTTACTATTACAATGATAATAAATAATTTTATGAATGACACTACAGAAAATACAATATAGCTGAATTAAACAAGGCTAATATATAATAATTAAAGCGCACAGTTACGTAACATTTCGTCAAACAGTAAGAAGAAGAATTGTAAGTGTAAAGATGTGTTGATAACAATAGCACTGCGAAATTACTATTTACTGTATAAATAGATAAGCAACACATAAGCAAACAACATAATCAATATTTATGGAAGTTCAACAGATAAGTCAATAGCACAGTTGAGGTAAAGTTTATAACTAATGAAACATGATAGAAAGCATAAGCTCTGATTACTTGTTTCAGAACAACATATCATTAACTGGAATGCTTTTGTTAGGTCATTGACCCAAAAGAAAACATAAAAACGTACTACATGAACCATGATTCCAGCTCGGCTGTGTTGTAGTAGAATTTCAGTATAACACAAAGCAATGAATTAAGTTTTTAAAGTAACACTCTGGCTATTTTCGCTGAAGTCATTCAAGAAGTGAAATAAACACTATATGTTGTTAAAATTGAAACAATTTTGGTTAAAAATGTTATGTTTACATTTCTTATTCATCATGAAATTTATGACTCTCAACAGTAACAGAATCTTTCAAAATGAAAATATACTATGCCATAACGAATTCACTTGCAATACATCTGCAGAAAAAAAATCATGCAACATTTTGTTGATAAACATAAATAATTTGAAATTACCTAAAATCTTTAAAGTTGATGAGACATTTATTATTATCTCAACAGTAAATTTAATATTTAAAATTAGAATAAGAAAGGATTAATTTTATTTTCAATTTTTGAATTTTTTTGAAATACGAAAAATCATTAATAGTTTTTCTCACTAACTTCTAAAAATAAGTTAATCAAATTTTTTATAGCAAATTTCAAATACATAAAAATATTTTCACTCAATATTAAAATCTTATATCCATATTAAAATTACTGAATAAATTGTTTATTTTTTTTGCATTTATTTTGTTTCTGCTCATTTTTGAAATTAATCTAGAACAGTTAAGTAATAGAGTGTTTAATAAATATAAAAAATTTTTAGTAAAATGAAATTTAGTATTCATTCATATTGTAAATCACTTAAAAATTAACAATTGATTGGTTATTTTGCAATTTTTTTGGATTTTGTGAAATAGAATTGACAAAAGATCTTGAAACACTGATTTATTTTGCAAATATGTTATATAAACATCAGAATTGATGACATGGATACGAATTTTAATAGATGAAAATTTGCACATTACTTTATCCTTAATATACATTTCTATGAAAAGCAGTTAAAGTCTTAAATCACATTTGTTATATTTTATCTTAAATTGTTATAAATAATTTTAGTTTCGAATATTTTCCACCAATTATTTGCATCTTTTTAATTACCATTAGTACATACATTTGAGATTTCATATGACTATTTTAATGCAAAAGATAATAAAATATTTTCTTAAACAAGAATTTAAAAAAAAATATGTAGCTTAATTGTATAAAGAGTATAGCTCAATTGTATAAAGAGAAAATTTTAGAAGATAAAATTGTGATAACTATTCATCACATTGACATTGTACTCTTTCATTGATTTCCACTTTAAAAGATTGTAATAAAATGTTTAACTTATCAACGGAAAAGCAGCACATGTTCCTTGTTTTTTTGGCTATATTTTTTAAGACAATGAGAAAGATTTTGAATAGAAATCGTTATATATTGAGAAAGAAACTAACAAAAATTTGCTTTTTACCTCACGTAGCTATGAAAATGAATTCAATATATTACATTTACAAAGCAAAATGAAAGTTATATAGCCTTTTTTGTAAGAGAACGTTGATAAAAATTCATATAAATGATGTTTTTCCTAGAATGTATAATGAAGTTAGCTAACTTTAACATTTTGTTATCAATAATAAAATGCTCCTCATATTCAATTACTTTTAAAAATTAAGAATTTTTTTTTAAATATTTTGGCAAAAGTATTTTATTTTAACGTATTCTTTCACATTTTTTTTTTATTATAAGCGTTTATAATAATAAGTACAATGAAAAGAAAACATTATTTTGAAATATTATCACAATGAAATTAAATATCATTGTTAAGAATATATTAAAAATGAATTTTTATATGATTGTAAGAAATTATAAGAAATACTGGTGTATTGTAAACAAAACTGCATTTAATCAATCAAATATTTTTATTTAATAATGTTATTTAAAATTTACTTTTAATTTCAATTTAAATTTTACCTACCTTCTATGAATTTTAATGAATTGGATAAATTTTAGAAATTAAAAATGTAAAGAAGTATTTTTATTTTTTTTAATTTGTAGAATGCTATCCTGTACTAGAAGATATCGTTCTATAGAGTAAGAATAAAGTTATTAAAATAGGAAGTGGAAAATATACTAACGCATGTAAATTATAATTTAATAAAATAAAAATATATGTGAATCTTATTTTCATTTCCATAAGTAGAGCATGTAATATAAAAAATATTTTTTTAAATATTTTTAAAATATAGAAATATTTTTTAAGTTTTGATTAAAATTTTCTTTAAAAAGAACTATATCTCCCTGACCTGCATTTAACAATAAAAATATTTAAAAAATTATTTTATATACTCAGTTTAAATATAGCTATAAGTTGAAGTGACAAGGGCTTGGTTTTCAGTATTTATTGTCTTTAAACCAATTAATATATAAACAATAATGAAATAATAACACACATCAATTTCAAATCATTAAATTTAAAAGCATTTTATGCTGTGAAATAAAACAGATATAAAAATTTTCATGTCATTACATTTGTTTTGTATCTTTAATTGTAAATAATATTAAACAGCTCATTTTTACAATTGTTCGTAATGAAATTTTTTAAACATCATTTAATAAAGAAAGAGTACAAATGTAATACTCTTTTATTCTACTAAATATTAATTAATAAGAATAAATTAATTGAATTAAATGTAAATCTACGAAACTGTTTTCAAAAAGCAAATTTTTTAAAAAAAATTTTGTAAAAAAAGCAATTTTTTCTTAAAATAAACTCATGATACATATTTTTGCTTTTAAAAAACTGTTACCATTAAGAAAAATTATTTTAACTATTGCTGTGTTAAAATCCTTTGTATAAGAACACAATTAAGGAGATTTTTAGTTTTAAGATTTAAAGTAGATACCCTTAAATAAAGATATACTTTTACAAAATAGAAGTTCAGGTGCAATTTTTGTAAAAAAAAAAAAAAAAAAAAAAAAAAAAAAAAAGAATAACATGTAAATATAATATTTTTGTACAAAGATTTTCATGCTATTTTCTTTTTTTATAGAAATACTTGTTTTTAAAATTTCGATTGAATTCCTTTTAATTCCTGTAAATAACATTAATGTAAGCTTAATATAGAGTGAAATTAAAAGTAACCCAGCATTTTATTCACAAAAGTATTTGAATAATGAATGCATTTTAAAATGTCACAAAATATAGACCTATTACATAATAAGTTTTTATAAAATAATATTTTTATAGAGATAACTTGTCTTCTTGACGCACAGTGTGAATAATAAATAAAATCTTATGCAATACAAGTTATGCATTATTTTATTATTCATTAATGTATGAAATATACTTCATAAAATTCACCGAAATTGAATGTTTCTTTCCTAAAAGCATCAGTGTGGTTAATTTTAAAAATTTAACTTTATCATAGTTCTAATACATTTAATAAATATTATAATAAATATTGAGCTTTAAAATGTGACTAAAGTAATTACAGTAAATATCTTATCATGTGATGTACTAGCACATATTACATTAAAAACTTATAACATAAGTTATAAAGTTTTATTTCCATATATAAATTACATCAAAATGAGTTCATTCTTAAATATAATTTATGTTTTTAATAATTATAAACATAAATTAAAGGCATTATATTAATGTTACATTACTTTATTTATACAAGAATTCTGCTTTTGAAATTTAATAACTGTGGGGATATAATATTGTATTAATTATTATCTCACAGATAATTAACTTAATACAAGCTTAGAAATATTAATAAAATAATTATAAATTTATTAAAACTATAATTCCTTTTAAATTGTATTTAAACACAAACTAAATTAAAAATTATTTTCTTAAATTTTATATTTAACCTTATTTCTATCTTATTTCAGAAATACGAAATTCGTTATCCGAATTCTAAAAAAGAAAAAGAGCTGATAATATAAATCCACTGTCATTTTCAGCTGCTTTTGAAGGAGAGAAAGAAAAGAAACCTTTTTATCTACTGCCAAAGTTGACCTGCTTCATTAATGACATTTCCTGTGACAGCAAACAAAAAAGATGCTTTGAGAAAGTCGGTTGATTTTTCAGTAAAGAAGATATGCTCCTTCTTAAATTTATTTACTATTTATTTTAAGTGCCACAACATAAATAATGAAAATGCATCTTAGAAAACCATTAATTTGTAAAGGTTTATACTTGTAGCAAAATCGACAATTTAATAGAGATATATCTATATAATAATTTAAGACTTAATTGTAATTGATATTTACGTATTCTGTTTTGCTTAAATAATTACTCTACTCAAAAGAATATTCCTTCTATATTATTATTAATTTTAAGAAACATTGAATTTTTCTACTGTGAAAGTAATTGATTTTAGCAACTCAACTAATTTAAATTCCTTTAAAATAGATACTTTTTATATCAATCTTTCATATATTCCTTTCAATTATCGAAGAGAAAGTTTTATCATACACAACCTATTACACATTTTAAGGTAATAATCGATTAAGAAAATTTTTAAACTTTTATTTTTGCATATCTTCTCTTAAGAAATTTTATATTACTTTATTTCTAAACTAGAAGAAAAGGTCATGCAAACCATAATTTATCTTGAAATTATGAAATTAAAAAATATATCTTCTCATAGGTTTCAGGAGCTTTTATGATTTTCACATTTTTAAAAGCTTCTGTATATTATTCATATAATAAATTAGAAAGCTTTGATCAATTCTGTATTCCTGAAGGAAGTGTATTTTCCCATGACATGTTTTTTCACCATTAAGATCACTAAATCATATTTAATGAAACATATTTAAACTTGGTGTACTATTAAAAAGTTCAAAAGTGGCTATCTGAACAAGTTACATTAAGTTTCCTCATCTAATTAATTTTAATCAAAATGTAGTGGAAAACAAAAATATGCCATGGAAAGATTTGCTTACTGATTTTTATAAACGACTCGTTTCTATGATCAATTTAATTATGGGGAAATTGATGGAAGACAATACTTATTCAATTCTTCATTAATAATTTAATGTATGATGTCATATCCAATTATAATTTTTTTTCTTTTGTCCTGTGGTAAGTATGGTAATCACCAATCCATTAACATTTACCGTATAATCGGCATATTATTCAGAATCAAAAATGATAATGACCTTTTAATGTGTCCTTCATCTTGATAAAAATTACAACTTTTTTACGTTCTATAAACCTTTCAAATACAATATTTTAAGAACGGTCTATATTTTCAAATGTTAATTGAATTTTTTAACATATGTTTTCATTATTTAATCCCACATTAAAACCACATAAAAGTTGTAGCAGGATAATATTACAACAATTTCATTTTTTTTCAATCTTTCCTACGCTTAAAATATCTAATTTCTTTTTAATTTAACAACTAAAAATTTTCAACAAATTTTTCATTTACACATATTTCAAGTTATATTTTCAAGGGCAAAGGTTTTGTAATTTATCAAGCACATGAGTTTAAAAATTTTCAGTTTCCCATCTTTGTGTAATTTAATATGTTACCCATGAGTTAAAAATAATTTCAAATCTAAAGCCGAAATGCTTGCATTCATGTAAGCATTTCATTTGTACAAATCTATTTGGATTTTTTATTGGACTTGATGCTGATATAAATTAAAGTCACTTAATTGATTCTGTCGAAACAATTGTCTATATTTTGTTTACTTTTTTTCTTCACTAAGGTCGAAATATGAAGCGTAAAATTTATGAAACATAAAAATTGTTAACTTCTGTTTGCAACAAATCACGTACAAATTATTTGAATGCATGTAAACTTGTAACCATTTCATTTGAATTAATTCTCCCATTTAACTGGTGGCATAGAAAGACTTTAAAGAAAGATGTAAAATTCCAATATCCCAACAATTATGCAACATTTTAAAACGTAGAAAATAAGTGGCTTGAAATCAAAAATAAATAATTAAAATTGTTTCCAAATGCATTTTACTGTTCATTCTCTTATAATAAATTAGAAAACATAAATTTAGATAATAATTTTTCAAAATTTAATTGCTTCACTTAAATTACTTAAATGTTTAAATTCTGCAAAATACTTAGCTATAAATTTTGCAGAATTTAATATAATTATTAATCTGATTTAAGAGAATACATCTCAATAGAAACCATTCATATTTCAATATTAATCTCTTATTTTGTTCATTCAACTGAATAGTAATATTTACAGTAATATTCAAATTATAAATATTAAAAACTCAAAATTGACATGGAAAATTTAAATACTATTGATTAATATTGAAACAAAGTCTCAAAAAAGACCTGAACTATGATATAGATTTTCATAAGGGAATAAGGGACAAAGTACAAGCCATGCTCTTTAATATTTTTTTCATTTTAGTTTTAATTGAGATAATATGTTCTCTGTACATCTAAATCATAAAACTACTAAATTTTAACATAAGAGTTTATATTATAAGTATTTTATATTGTATTTATCATATTTCACAGTAAAATTTTTGTAGACTATATATATATATAACATTTATATATAATTCATTGAAAACTCATGAATAATAATTATTTCTGCTGTAGAATAAAAAAAAAATAAAGAACAAAAGAGATCTACCAAAAAACAATTTACTTTAGTATCCGCATACATACAAGTGTTATATATGGTAAAAAGTTCGTGCTGGAGCATATATATGCCATGTTTACCTTGGTAAAGGTTCTTAGTTACGTTTCCCAGAGAAAATGTTTCATATGAGATAGAGGAAAAACAAGTTTTATTTGAGGAAAGGATACTTGTGAATTCTAAAATCATCCTTATACAAATTTCTTTTACGTGAATTGTTTTTTGATTATTATGAAAAAATAAAATATAGGTAATTTTATGAGAAACCTCTTCTTTTTAGAATGTATGCTATTTTTGTGTATTCCAATTTAGTATTGAAATTAGCATATAAGTGTGTCTTTTTTATTTATTTTTAAATATTTTTTTAAATACTCTAAATATGCAGGCGCAATTATTTTGAAATATATTTTATCACACTGTATTTCTGAGTAATATTATTTATTAAGAAATTAATTGATCATCTATACAAAAAAGTGGTATTACAGAACAAATATTTATTATTTATAATTAATGCGTGCAAAGCAGGATTCCCTTAAAACTTATTAAATGAAAATTATAAATTATATTTCAGGAACAATTCTTGCAGACTGTTAATTGAAGGTTTATTTCTCTCAGGGGATAATTCTGCATTTTCAGTAATCGACGTTCATTTAATTGTAATCTATTGTTGCATGAGTATTAATCAGCTATGAGTTTACAAACACTTTTAGAAAATGTTAAATACATATAAAAAGTTATTTGTACTACTGAGTTTATACTTTGTTCAATAATATAAGTGTTTTTGATTTACGTTTTTATTTTTATATTTGAAATTACTGAGTTGTTCTTTAAGAACATTATATTTAAAACTTATTACATATATATTTTGCCGAAAAATTAATTTTAAATGGTATAAAAGTATTACAATTTAAAAAAATTATTGATGCTTTATATATATAGGTATTTAGATTTGTCCCTTTTTGTAATCATATTTGTAAATATATCCATGATAATATAGATCAATCTAATAATCAATATAATTCAATAAACATCAATCTAAAAATAATTATGGATGTGCA
Organism: Latrodectus geometricus; assembly: GCA_026290005.1. Classification (NCBI taxonomy): domain Eukaryota; kingdom Metazoa; phylum Arthropoda; class Arachnida; order Araneae; family Theridiidae; genus Latrodectus; species Latrodectus geometricus. The sequence goes on from JAPDSC010028211.1 coordinate 206,822, forward strand.
AAATTTGATTATAATTTATAATGTCTGGTAAGATGATTGTTTTTAATGAATGTGTTATTAACAGTTTATCCTAAAGTAAGCTTTTATTTTAATTCTCATAGAAAAAATAAAAGAATTATTCATTCTGATTCTTTTCATTGGCAAATAATTATTTAAAAATAAACTCTTTTGGTATCTCAAACCAACAAACCTGTAAAATCCTAATTCTTTTCATTTATTATTTTAAACGAAGGATTTATTCTATTATCATTAGTTTAATTTAGATTTACAGATTTTTCCAATATTCATGAATTATTTCATTATTTTATTATTTAACACTAGTTTTGGATTAAACTTTTTAAATGACAATAAAATTTAAGATTTCATGTAAATGTTCAACATATTTATAAGAAAACAAATAATTTTACAAAATGTAAAAAAAATTCCATTTTACATTAAAATTTAAGCTTATTAATAATTTTGGTCTCGATATTAAAAATCATTAGAAAATTTTTTGAAAAATAAAAATTGTTAAAAATAAACTATGTCTGTCTCTAAGGTACTCTTTTATATAAGCTGTCTGTACATAAGTTTTAAACAGACAATAAACTATTATATTGTCTGTTTAAAACTCATGTATAAAAACTTGTAAATTTTGGGAAATGAACATGACTGTGGAGAATTCTAGAATAATAGTGTAATCAAATTTTGCTATAAAGGACTGAAATTATTCAACATAATTTCATTTAAGAAAACTGACTAATTTTTATTAATGATGAAACTACATACTTTTCATAAAAATATTTTGAAATATGCTTTTATCATTTACATTCTATTTTTATTTCCAATAAGTGTTATATAGAAAATTGGAAACTCAAGTAACAGAAACTAACTACTCCAAAGTTGAAGAATATCTTAAAAAATGGCTCTGGAATGTTGTAGATTAAGAATGGATGAAAAAAAATAATCTTTTGAAGCAAATTATGTAAATTTATTTTTGAACAACAATATATAAATTACAAATCTTGAACTATAAATATACACAAATTATCTATTTTTACAATATATAAATTATAAGTTTTGTGTTATTTTAAGTACCACAATAAATAAAAAATATTGCTTGGCATAATATACAAAAATTTAATGCAAAAAAATTTTAATGTTAAGTCCTGTGTTTGTATGTTCTTTAAAATATTTCAGTAAAATAAATTTCACTATCTTGGAAAAAAGATTTTAATTTAATGTGTAATTTAAAACTAAACTTTTTTGCAATGAATAAAAATTTTCTTATATAAGTAATATGAAGAAAAACAATTAAATAAGAAAAGAACATTTTTCAGATAATTCAAATACAATATAAAATATTTTATTTCAAATTTTCTTATATAAGTAATATGAAGAAAAACAATTAAATAAGAAAAGAACATTTTTCAGATAAATCAAATACAATATAAAATATTTTATTTCAATTTTTTAAAAAATTTTCTTATATAAGTAATATGAAGAAAAACAATTAAATAAGAAAAGAACATTTTTCAGATAAATCAAATACAATATAAAATATTTTATTTTAATTTTTTAATAAAAATAAACAAGAAAATTTGCTTGATTAACAACTGACTTATAACAATATAAGATGGAAATTCCCTTTTTGATTTTTTTTAATATCCATGAATTTGTTCTTTTTAAAATATAAAAGTGTACTTAATATCCATTAGTAATTTTGTAGAGAGAGCTATATGTTTTACATACATTTTATAAAATGATATGTAAATCAGATCCAATTTTAATTTAAGGAATTTTTAATATATTCAAACTTTTCAATATGTAATTATTGGTAGATAACATTTGATAGAGGTTCCAATAGTATCTCTAGGAATAAAAAGTAAGTTATAACTGACTTTGTGTGAGTAAAATTTTCTGCTGCCAGTTAAACGACAAACATTCGATAGATAACTGAAAAAGGAATGCCATGGGCCCTCACGCATCCAGTTTGGTATTGCTGGTAAGACAGCATTTTGACATTGAAACCCAGTGCTGTCAGTTCAGCATCAAAGAAAACGGATTACATCTTCAACGAAGCCAATGAAGGCAAACAGCTACAGTTGCTACTGGTCAAGATGGGTTGCAAGCAGCGGTCCGATTGATATCCAACGTGCTTGTGCTTTCTCTATAGCTGATTTCCTGTGAAATAAATTACAATTAATTTTCACAGAACCACTATAAATAATTTAAATTTTGAAGTCAAAAATTAATGAACACATGTATAAATATAAAAGTGTTGCAAATATGGTGAAATTATTATATGAATGAATAAGTAAATCATAATATAAATTTACAAACTGTATAAATAGAAACATTGTTTATGTGAATCATAATTCTTTGATTGAAAATGAAGTCACTTCAATCCGCTAATATACATTGTATTAAAATATTATACATAAATACTATAATACATTGTTTTAAAATAGTTTTGTAATCTGCTTCAGCAAAACTAATAAAAATATTTTGTTTTTGAACGTATTCTATTGGATTCAAATTTCTATAAATACTTTTAAAATCACATCAGTTTAATTGTATCTTAATAAATAAAAATACTTTCCTCAATTATTTACGAATCTACAAATACGTAGTCTAAGCTACATGTGTGATTATTTTAATAAGCTGTGGAATTTTCATTCATTTAAATTTCACGGAATTTTTAAATTTTCTGAATAATTAGCTGTAAAAATCAATAACACATTATTTTCTTTTAAAACATATCCTGAAAACATTTTGTATTTAATTAGAATACATCTGATTAATATTCCGATTCTAATTAATGTTTCCTATTATTTTAATGAGCATTTTTAAAATCAAGATTTTAAATTTTGATTTACAGCATAAAAAACAAAATATGATAACACAAATCAGAATTTCTGTTATTCTTTTAAAGTACTAAAAATTTAAGATATATTTTTAAATACTTAAGTAGAAAACTAATGTTTTATGCTTTATTTATATTACTTTATCACTTTTCAAATGGAACATAGAACTAATAGAAGAAATAAACTTTACGAAATAGTATAACCTCTATCAAAATATAATTGATTAAAAGAAATATATTGAAAGAGAAATAACATTTTAATAAGTGTAAAACTATTAAATATTGAAATTGATCAAGTGGTCTGGTTTTATAAATCTACTTCTAGAATTTGAATGCAGTAAGATGGATGTTTCCATTTCTTGAAGCGTTACGTTAATAAAAAAATATTATTTTCATTTACCTTAAGAAAACCAGTAGTTTAAAACTTGTTGAATTTGACTGAGTTGTGTTTTTTTTCATGAATTCACAATGAAATTGACATTTTACACAATAAATTGACATTTTACTTCAAACTATGTAATATTCTGATTAATTTAAAAATTGCGAAACAGAAGCTTTATAAAGTAATAATATATAAATATATGAAGCTTTATAACCGTTTTATATGTAAACCTTTAATCATTATTTAAATTATTCATTTTAACATTAATAAAATTTAGTTTCTTTATATCCTTAAATCACTCTGAATTTTTAACAGAAGTCTCAATATTTAAAGATTCTGTTAATCAGCATTTTTAAGTAGAAAATATTCCAATAATATTGATCATTCAAGCGGAATTCTTATTTAATGTTTATTTTACTGAATTGCTGTGTTCGTATTCTTATTTTTTGTAAAATAATTTAAACCGTATGTTATTATTTCTCTTCTTAGTTTTGCAGATTACTGAATATTCAAGCTCTAATATTCTTGTAAATATCATAACTATAAATTATCTTTTTTATTGTAGACATATCTTGATAAACATTTAACTTTAAATTTGTAGCAAAAAATATTTTAAAGCAATATAAACTGTAGATAGCTGGATATCATATTCACGGTTTTCACTTTTGTGTGTTTCATATAACTTTATATTAAAGCTATCTAAAATATAAAGTAAATCCACTAAATTTATGTGTCAAGACTACACAAAGATGCCAAGTTATAATTACATTCTTTGGGTACAAACTTTTCCTCAAAAATCTTTAAATTTGTGCAAGAGTTGTATTTTTAAATTTTCACAAAAACATTTCAGAATAAAAGGTAAACAGTTTCTGAAATATATTACTTTATTGAATTTATATATTCGGATCAAAAAAATTGATTTTTTTCAACTTTAATTAATATTATAAGAACCTTTCTATCGTTATAACCTCAGTGGAATAGTTTATCAAATGTTTTCTAATAAGTTTAAATCACATAATTCTTAAAGGATACAATTTCATGCATATAGTTTTATAATTTATTTGAAATATTATTAGAAATCCTGGAATCATGAGGTTTTTTAAAATTTTAAACTTACATTTATATAAAATTTTAAACTTACATTATGTATGAATTTATACACAATAGTTTAAAAAAAATATTGAGAAGCCGACAGAAAGATATATTATCCGTAACGTGCGAATGAAGATACTGAATAAAGAACCTTTCACACATTAAAAATTTACATATCATTACCACTTGTAATTATATCATTTTAGGCATTTAGAAAAATCATACTTACAAAATTTTCTAACGAAGTTATTACTAATCTTAAAAATTAAGTCGTAATATTGTCGACTTAAATAAATATGGTTTAAAAATATATAGACTTGGGCCATGGCAATATATGTAAAAGTTAAAAATCATGAAATTATGAAATTTTAATTTAATAGTTATTAATAATATTTAAATAAAAAATTATTATTAGAAAACTACAATAAATTAAAAACTTCTTTCAATGAAAACAGAAATTTTCAATTTATGTATTAGTGAAAATATAAATAATAAGAAAATGTATAGCATTTTTATTTTTCTATTGATTTCCTTTGATATAAGAACAAATACCCCTTGAATAATGCCGAACACTATTGTAGACATTAGATAATAATGGATTTGAATGCTTAATACCCAAGGGATGAATAATAGTCGTCATTATATAAGATTTCCTTAATATCAATTTCTAGCTAGAGAAACTATTCCCGAACCACTCAACTATATCAAAGATTGATTAAAACTTAGATACATATTACCCATTATGTATCAACAGTGGGTTAGTTATACAAGTGGTTTCACTAACCCATTTATATATCTAATATTATTTCGCAGCTAAGAATTGAGATTAATTTGAAAATTCAAAAGCTACAATATAGAAGCGAGATGTTTATAACATTCATATTTTCACATGAAATACATTTAGTTTTTATGCAATAAATTATTTTTATTATTTTTTTAATCAAAATATTTATTTTTAAATGAATTTGAGTAGAAGGAATATTGTTTTCAACAAAATAATCTGTCTTCTAATATACAGAAATTTTGTGTGTTAGTGAAACCTTTCTTATTAATATAATTCGCTATGTTTTCTACTACCCAAATTAAAGATAATTTTATTTCTAAGGATAATTTTATATTCAAACGAGTCATTTTTAAAAATAGTTAAAATTTAAAATAAAATATACATCTTTTTGTAAAAAAAATTGTTTTTTCAAACAAAAATATATTATATTATCCTTCCCTTGACGTTTAATCTCATGATGTTATATATGTTTTCTCTTATAAAAGAAAGAATATTATCTTTTAATAGTATGAAGTAGTAAAAAATTTAATATCATACTTTACAATAAGTAATTAAATGAGTAACTTTATAAAAGTATTTATACTTTTATATCCAAATTTAAAAATTTAAAAAGTTTTGAAAATTTTTAAATATATAAACAATTAAATTGATACAACACAGTAATATAATGTACTTTAACACACTATAGTATATTCGTCACTGTTGATAGTTTAATAAATAATTACGAATTTTTAGGTTTAGAATGAATCCCATTAAAGATAATCTGTTTCACGTTGAATATCAATAGGGACAGAAACTTAACAAGCGTTACACTTTTAAAAATAATCACACGTATTCAAAATGGTTTTTTTCAAATTAAGATAAATTAAAAATTACACCTAATCAAATTACATTAAACTGAAAAGTCTTATTTGAAACAGTTAATAATCTCATATGTTGAAACTCTTCAATTGTTTCTAAAGCATGTATTGTTATTATATATTTTAAACACTTTTCATCAAATTTGTTTTATTAAATTAGTCATGTCATAAGAAATTACAATTTATTTTGATAAAAAAGTTTTAAAAATACTTTTTGTAAAAAAGAAAAGTTTAATCCAGCTGTATAACTTCGGAAAGGTTTTATATTTCAATTATGAAAGGAAACTTATTTCATATATAAACACATATATTAGGTTGGGGAAAAAGAAATCCATTACTTTTACGTGAACTTTATGTAACTTCTTTTGGATTCACTTTTTAAAAAGGTTTAAAACAGCTTTCATGTAGACTTTTAGGTCTTGCGCGTTACGACTGCTGACATGCGGTTAATTCGATCATTTTTGATATTTTATAGACATTTTCGACGATGCTGTACAAACTAAAAATGAACCAAATTCTTCATTATATTGACATAAAAATCTTTGTAAAACAGTTATATAAAAGAAAATATAGTAATTTAAAACTTCGTCACTCAAGAGGATCTTTATAATTTGTTGGCTAATAACAAGTAGAAAACAAAAATCGTTACCTGCTAACTTTTGAAGTGTCATTAAATTTAAGGTCATAGCATATCACTCATTTAGCATGTCATTAGAAAACACTTCTACTTTCAAAATACTTAACATGTAGCCTCTCACCCAAGTACATGACACTTTAACTCAAACGATTATCAACGATCTCAAAAACTATTACATGATATTTTTTATAATTATATTTGTTCAGATCATTAATAGTTTATTTTATTTAATTTTTTTTTTTAAATTTCTGTATAAATAAATTTTTTAATTTTTAAACTAATATAAAACAGAAAAACAAACAAAATCGACAAAATATCTATTTTGTATAATGTAAAAAATAAATTGAAAATTATATATTTCTTGAATAATACGTGAATAAGAAAGCTCCTTCTAAAAACATTCCAATAATATCTTACCCCAAATGCATTATGATACAAGTTCTATGTTCCATTTTCAATAAAAAAGATCATGAGAAAAATTTATGACGGTGATATAATTTCCTAATTACTTGTATAGTCTGATTTTCAAGGAACCTATAGCCCAGATTTTCATCTAGCTTTTCCTAATTATTTAAGTAAAAAGCATATCAAGAAGGAAATCTTTGAAGCATGTTTCCTTACAAGTTCTTCTCAGAATTTCAGAATACACTGAGAAAAATTTCTAGATGGTTTATTGCTAAATAAAAGATACATAACTAGTGAGTTGTTTTCATATTACTTATTTTTAGAGAATTGTATCATAAGCAAAATATAGAACATATTCATTTGATAAAATCATTTTAATGTGATAAAAATATTATGAACATGATATTAAATAAGTACACATTAAAAAGGTTTGCCCTTATTTTACAGACTTTTGTTAAAGTTATTTAATAATTTTACAATGAAACTAAGATTTAAAGTTTTGCAGGAAAGCGAATTTCAAATTATATTTATAAAGAGCAAACTAAGAATATTTTATTATAAAATCAGCTCTACTAGTTTTAGGAACATAATAAAACACTTTAGAAAATATGTTCATCTATGCTAGGGGAAAATTTCATTAATGAAAACATTTATCAATTTGTGTCAACTGAACTAACTCTTTAAATTGAAAATTTGGGAAACTACATAACATTTTAGAACTAAGTATCTTAAATTGCACATACATTTTTCTGAAAATTATTTCTTCTTGTAGCAAACGAGTTAGCTTCATACACTTGAACAGATGAACTGCCTCAACAAAAACGCAGTTGATTTATAAATGTTTCAACATTTTTCGAGTAGCCATGAATTGCTTTTCCACATCTAATGTATAGTATGTTGGGTGAAAAATAAATATTAAAAATTTTCAATAAATATTAAAGAGTAAAAACAGTTGTTTTAGACAATTATGCTATTTGATTATTTTAATTAATTATTTTATAATAAAAAATTAATCCAATTTTATTATTTGGAAAAAATAAATTTAATTAAAATTCACAAAAATATGTATTTTTATTTATTTATTGTTCCTAGTACAATACCAATATATATGTATTACTAGATAACTATTTTAAGAAACCACCCACTGAGCTGTTATGTATTCAATAGTTTTCAGATTGAAAAGACAGTAGTAAATGCTTTCCATAACTGTCTTCACTTATAAGATACCAATTTTTTAAGAAAAATGTTTACCTATAATTTTATATTATTGTCATAGAATATTATTATTAGTTTATTATTATCATTTAATATTGTTATCATATAAATTATAAAATATAACAGTTTTGATTTACGTGATTACGAAATCTCAACAAAGAATTATGATTCATGTTCCAAAAAGTAGAGTTTAATCGTTATTGAAAAGAATTTATTTTGTGTATATCTTTCTAATGTTATAATAGTTCTTATCATTCTTTGAAGATTAACAATATTATAAAAAGTACTTTTAGCATCCATATTATATTTCAAATAACTTTTTTGAATATATTTATGATTTTTGTAAATACTTTAGTGGATCTTATTAATAATACGCGCAATAACTTCACAGCATTTAGGTCGATTATTCTCACACATTTTCTGTTTTTAATGTATTGCTATACACTCACATATGGATTCTTTTTAATTCATGTGTAAATTTCGGTAAAACGAAGTTCATTCAAAAAGAAATTAGAATACAATCAAAATATTAATTACATTAATTCAGAATATGTTGCTAAAAAATTCAGTAAGCATTCATGTCTTTTAAAAACTACATTCATTGATACATTTATGCATTTCGACATAAGGCTTGTTGTGACAAATGATAGATTCATGCTCTGGGATGAAAAGTTAAGTACACTCAAAATCATTGTTGAAAAAGGCAAACGATATTAAAGTTCTGCTTACAGCATATATTTCCACTGAGCTAAATTTTTTGGAGTTTCCTAAATCTTATTCTTTTTCCACAATTAAATGCCTCCTTTTATCTATGAAAAATTCAACTGATAAATACTAATACATAACTTCCATTAAAAAAGTTTTACAAAAGCTGTAGATAGTTAGGTTGGTCATAATTTGGTGTCACAAATTTAAAGTTATTTGATAATCATAAACGAAAGGCAGAATCACGATGATTAGAGAGAAGATTCTAAGTTTGATTCCACCCACATTAATAAATAAAAGGAAATGAAATATTCATTTCCTTTTTCTGTGTTCATATATATTAGAGAGGATGGCAACTTTATAAATTAATACATTTTTTTTAAACGGAAGGTCCTTTATGCAGTCCTATTATTTAGTGAATATTGGTAGAAGATCTTGAATATTTGATTTTTTATGGAAAAAAAAATATCAGTTGAATTGGATATTCTTGTGAGAACTCCTTAAATTTCTTTTTGGCAACGCATTAATATGATAATTATTAACCCATTGCCAGAAGTTGAAACTATTAGCAGTAAAACTTCCTTTATAAAAGTATAACGCAACTTAAAATAAAAACATTTCATTCTCTAAATCAGATTTTTAAATATGGAAATTGTTTTTAGCAGCTTATAAGCATTAATAAAATTCGGGCTTTGTCTAAATTTGCTTAACTATCATACACTCTTACTCTTTTCTTAATCAAATAATCCCAGTTTTCTTGTCATAGTCAAATAGCAAGATATGAGTTTTAAGTTTGAAGTTCCTGAAAAGAAATCATTAGTTAAGATTTTTTAAGAATTTAAAAGATTATTCAATAAAAAATACATATATTTGAAATTAATTGTTGTATTTTCTTCATATACTTTTGAATAAATATGTTCAATGATAATATATTTGTTAAAATCTGATATTATATAACTGAAAATGATCTTAATTGTTCAACTACAGGCCTTGAAAATTAATCCCAAATATTTCAGAAATAAAAACAGAGTAATTTAATTTTAAATAACAATAAATAAAACAAAATGTTTCATATATATAAACTGAAATAAGTTTTCGTTAATCTGCCCCAAAATCCTCCCAAAAGTAATAAAATTAGCCTAAGTATAACTAAAAGCTCTATTAAGAGATTCTTCGTAACCTGAATGATGTTTTTTTTTACCATCAAGAATTCCCAATTTAACAATATATTTTAAATGTGAAAACAGAGAATAAAAACAAGAAAAAATGCTATTTAACCATTCTTTTTCTAATTAAGGATTGTTATTAAAATTGTTATTATGGTTAGAAACCATCTGATATCCTAAAGAGGGAAACATCTGATCAATTACCCGAAAATCATCAAAAATAGCTTTGTGAAGTATATTTTACCAGTAAAACAATTTTGATCTTATAATAGTTTATTTATACTTAAATTTGTGATGAATTTCTAGTTAAACTTTCACATTATAAGTTAAAATAACAAAGAAATTTATAGTAACTTAGTAGGATCAACAGATATTTTGAGATTGATTAAGATCCTATGAGGAAGAACAGAATTCATCTAAAAATATAATCGCACAAAAATTAGTTCCTCATTGAAGCGGAAAATATTACAAAATCAATGTGAAAAAAAATCGTTTCCCTTAGTAAGTACGATTCGTAATGTACACATTCTAGAGCTATAAAAAGGTGAATTATAAACATTTGCAGTTAGAACAAATTTAATAATTCATGGAAGACAAGCTAATTCAAACAGTTTGGGCAATATTTCAAATGGGTCATTAATTTTGAGCACATTTTAAAATTTTAAATTTCTGCGTTACCAAAATTTAAAACTAATTACATTTAAAAATATGAGTGGAGTTTTCAATTTTTTTTCTCAGAATGCTTATCGTAATTTTAAAATTTATAGTGCATAAAAAATATTTGTTTGGGTAAAAAGTTATCCATAATTTTTTCGGTAGACGTCTGTAGCGATCGCTATCTCGTGAGGTATCTATCAAACAATTTCAAATTTATGCTCATTGGAAAGGGGACATTTGACATTAAAATATTCTCTTGCGGTTTTTTGTTTGATTAATTCAGTTATGAGTAAGAGGTTTTAAAAATAGAAGACAACAAACAGAAAATTCGATACATTTTAGTTTTTTTTTTTTTTTTTTTTTATAATGGCAAAAATGCTAACCAGGTGGCTAAAATTGTGAAAGGTGTTTATCGTCCTATATATGACTGTAACAACCAGTTACGCATAATTTTGGTTTCGTCGATTCCGTTTGGGTTTTTGGATGCTAAAGATGCACCTCGCATGGATACAACATCGTCGAGAATGTCTATAAAATATCAAAAATTATCAAACTTGACAGCATGTCAGAAGTCGTAGCTTCGCACAAGACCTAAAAATCTACATGAAAACTGTTTTAAACCTTTTTACAAAGCGAATCTGAAAGAAGTTACAAAAAGTTCACGTAAAAATAATGGATTTCTTTTTCCCCAAACTAATATATTTTTTCTTCGTCTTATAGATTCTATATAGCATTTAAGCTCTACAAAAACCTTTTGATATATATTAAATAAAATAGCAATTAATGATTTTTGAAAAGAAATGTTAACTTCAAATGTATAATTGTTAGTATAATGAAAATATTTAACATAATAATTTAATTAAAAAAGAGAAATGCAACTTTGTTTCAGTTTAGTGTATTTGCTTAACTGCAGCAAAATGTCATGCATTCGATTTCAAGTTTTTTCAAATTTAAATTCAAATATTAATTGTTTTTATTTTCTAAAACACTGCTAATTCCTCGAAATTTGGAATTACGAAAAGTAATATCAATTCTTTACGCACTTGGTAATATGATAGAGAATTCACTTAAATCCAAAGTATTCTAAACTTAAAGAACAAATAAATATTTTCGGGAAAACGACAATAAACATTAAAGTTCAGATTTGAAAAGTACTGCATGAATTTCTAAAATAATCTGTACGAAATTTAAAGCTAAAGCAAATTATTTATAATAATACAAGAACTTTAAATTGAAACTTATTTTTTTAAACATTTTAAATTTTATTAGAATTATTTTCGTGTTTTTGTAACAATAAGAAATTAATACATGCTAATATTAAGTTTCAGAAATATTTTAGAAAATGCTATGTTTGTAAAATATATCTAAGGCGATTCAAGTAAGAAATATTTTTATACAAAGCATTTAATTTTTTGATTTTGTAAATTAATGCGCAAAATATTTATTGATTGCAGTGAAATTTTTAAAATTAAAATAAGTAAATTTAAATTTTGTGAGAATTGCAATGGTAAATAATGTCGTATTTTTTCTTAAATAATTTGTATTTAGATGTCACTGAACATTCTTATTTAAAATATTGTAATAAAAGGATAAATAGCTATTATAACAGATTGCAAGGGACATTCAAAATGATAAAATGTTTTCGAATATATTAAATTTTTAAACTTGAAATATTGATTTAATTTCTAATTGCTAAATTTTAATTTCTAAATTTCAAGAAATACTTTTGATAATCTCTCTTCAAATATTCTTTTATATGTATGCGAAACAAAAAGTGAGTATAAATGTTTATGAATTTCTGCTCTACGTTATTTTATATAAAATAATCAAGCTTTTTAAGGAAATAAAAAAATTCAAAATTAATTTAAATTAATAATCAGACACATATTTTACTCATATATAAAGATATTTATAATTTAAAAATGTATTGTAAGAATTCTTAAACGTCAAAATTATAATTATTTTACAAGTGAGCTAACAGATAAATTGTCTTAAAATGTGTCTTTTAGTAAAATTTCAACTAAAACTGAAGAAATATTTAAGAAATTATCTTGCATGAATGCAAAAAGAGAAATATATTTCTTATAAATTAAATATTGTTGCATAGAATATATCGTAATATTATTGATTTTTACAGAGGCGAAAAGGATTTCTTGATAAATTTATGTTTCATGTAATTGCAGAAAACAAGTGTTGAAGCTCTATTAGTAAATATAGCCTAATATTGAAAGAATAAACTTAAATTCTTCTATTTGAAAAATACTTTAATATTTTTTGTAGAACATCATATAAAACTTCGATTCACATTGTAATATAAATTCCCCATAAATATGCAAAATTTGTATTGTCTCATTCTCAAGCTGACTTTGTTTTAATCTCAGCGTGACATTCACGAATGACATCATAAACTATAGTCCAAACTATTATTCATTATTTTAATTCTGTCAAGAAATATCAAATTGTAACTTCAGTGGTCGTGTAAACAAGTTTAATATCATTTTATATGTTTTAGTTTGTATCGTAAAGAGAAGCACTTCGATTAAAAACTTCCGAATTTCAATTTTCCTGTGATAGATCTGAAAAATAAGATGGAATATAATTTTCCATTCGGTGTTTCAGAAAATAATTTTTCTATAAACATTAGATGAAGAATGATAATTGAATACGGAAATAATTAGATTCAGTACTGAAATTAATTTAATAACTTTATAACAATAGTATTTATACATTTTATAATCTTTTGATTTTGATTTTCCTATGATACTAAAATTTAAATTAATGAAAAATATTTTTAAACATGCTTATAATTCTTGTTGAAATTTCAATGGAGCTATAAAAACTTAAATATTGAATTACTTGAGGAAATTTTTAAAATCATTCTGAGAAATATTTAATTTTCTTGGATAACAGAAATGAGAAACTCATTTTATGTTGCATATTATCTATACACACTTCATCAAATTTAGCATCTTGAGAGGGATGTCATCGAGCCTCTCAACCATCCTTACTCAAATGTCTTCTTTCGGTGAAAATTCTTAAGATCATGTTGTCTTCATAGTCATAGTTGAATCTCTCCAAATGCCCTTGTACTTTTTGAAATGAGTATGTTATTAATCGCTCGAAGTCAGAATATGGCCTGTAGCTGAAACTATTGCCTTATCGTGTTTAAAGTTGGCATTTCCTAGGTCCCTAAAATACGACACAACTATTAGTCTTAAAATGTAAAATATGTAAAGATCGTAATTTTAGTCATAAAGAAACTGAACTAGAGATGAGCATATCATGTACCTAATAATTACCTATATCATATCATCAAGTGTTTTACCTCTATAGGATATCAAATGTAACCAGGGTATAAGTATTTTTCCATGTGTCTCCAGACATGCATAAGTGCATGAGATTGCGGAATGCAGATCCGGGATGTGTTTTACAAGATAGCATTGTGCCATTTCTGTCAACATTATATAATTGTCAGTAAAAGTAAAGTTAACATAATTTAAATAATTTTTCTAAATAAAATTTAAATTTCAAGAGTGGCAGAACTGCGAAAAAATCTAAAATAAAATAACTCAGATTTATCTTTTCTTATCTAGAGCAGAACACAACTGACAAAATGATAGATAACAAGAAAAAGAAACGAAATGGAATTGAAAAAAATCCAAGGAACAAAAATATATGAATGAGGAATGGAAAATATTTTTGTATATTGGAAACGAGTGAATAACTAATGTGTAATTGCAAAATAGAATCTAGAATAGAAAAAAGAAAAAAAGAATTTTCAGTATTCGTTTAGTAAAGAATAACGTAAAGAAAATGAATTGGAAAGTGACAACTTAAGCAATATTACGATTAGCTATTTATTACTAACAACATACTATTTAAGTTTATTTTAATTTTCTGTTTTACCATTCATTAAATAATTTTTATTGAATAAGTTAAGCAATTTTTTGTAGGAATCAATCCTTCAATATATCAATCAAACTTCACCTTATATATACGTTTATTTATAACCAAAATTACAAAGGTTCAATTAAACGATTTTTTAAAAAAGGAAGTTATAAAAGGATTTCGAATAAAATGTCTAGACGATCTTTTAGGAAAAAAAAAGATCATTTTAACTAAGCCATGAATCCAGAGAATATATTTATAAAAGTACTAAAGAAGTTATGGATTATTTTTATACTTTCAGTGAATCATTTACTTTGACAGCTCAAATTCATCCTATTAATGCATTTATTTTTAATGCTTACCAGTTGCGTCCTTAAGACCTTATGACTTATTACTGATTTATATTTATAGAAAAAAATATATTCTGGGAATCATAACTTCAATAGAAATTTACTTTTCTACCCTACTAAAATTATAATTCTCTAAATTGAAATCATTAGAAACCTGAAAAGATCAAGTAAAAAAATATTACTTGACCATAACTACCAAAGCTCACTTCCTGCTATATTTTTCCCCCTTGAGAAAAGGCTTCTTTCTTTTACGGTCTTATTAAGAAGAATCGAAACACAAACTTAAAATTTGACTTAAAATTATTCTCTGATGAACAAAATGAACGTTTTGGCTTCAGATTTCAAATTTTACTTTTAATAATTAAACTTTTACTATTTGTTAACACCAAAATGATAAAACCGCTTCTTTCTTAATTTCATTCGCTGCATGACATCTTTCATAAAACTTGAATTTTATTTATTTCTATTTATATTGTTAAAGAGTTTATATTTTTCAGAAATTTAAAAGCTTCCTTGAATAAGAAATAATTTACTATTCTAACCTGCAATAATAAACTATGCATTGACCAAAAATGCTATGATATCTCAATTTTATTTATTTCCTTCATATAATAAATGAAATATCAATTTTGTTATTCCAGAAAATTTCAATACATACTAAAATAAACAAGGATTTATCAACATAATTATTTTAAAGCTGAATTCAGCAAATTTCATAATACACATCCTTATAATATTTATAAAAGATAAACGTAAAAAAAATAAGGCTTACTTAAATGAAAAACAAAATTCTTTACGAACTATATTATAATTTTTCTAAATTATTAAATTTATTTTTTTTTAAATTTTAATTAAAAACATGCTTTAAAGTTATTTTGTTTAACTGACTGAATATGGGAATTTTATGTAAACATTCTTTTTACTTAAAATTCCCAAAACACATCATTATTAAAACAAATGTACTTTTAATCCTACGCTTATTATCGGCATCTCTGCTAATAGTTGACGAGCAGCCCAATGAACTGAATGATGATGAAGCATAAAAAGAATAAAAACAAGTGTCGATAGAATTTTCTTCATGAAATTTAAAGTAGAGGTAGACAACTTCCATATCCTTTTATTGATAAAAAGGACCAACATATATAAATAGAGTACGCACAATTCATTTCTTTAGTATGTGTGTTTGATAGCACTTAAAATTTGAGATTATCTTTCAGGAGTTAAACTCAAAATCAAAGAAAGAGGTGTGGAAGAAGTCAATATTCATTTATTAATAACTGCTAGCCAAAATCAATATATAAAAAAAGGAAAAGGAGAATTATAATAGCAACAAATCTCTGAAAATTAAATAAATTTATGAGGTAAAAATATTTTACAAACCTACCAAAATTTTATCTATGTCAAATTACTTTTGATTTACGAAATATTTTTATAAAATAACAAATAAAGGATAAATGAAAAAATTATTTCTTTAGATGGAGAACATTATCTTTCTCAAGAAAGTAAATGATGTGTCTAAGGTACAATGATGGATGATACCAAAAAACAAGTATGCATTGTCTTAATACGAATGTCAAAAAGCTTTTTAGTTATCTAGTATTTTCTACGTTAGTTGAGTAATCTACTGCAAAAATAAGCGGATGTATGACTTACTTATTACTTTAGTCAGTGAATTGAAGGTAATAGATATTTGATTTAACCGTTTTCTTAGTCCATTTTTGACAGGATTATTTTGAAATAAATAAATACATTTAAAAAGTTTTGTAAAAAGCATTAAGAACTTTATATTTCGATTTTTAACTTAAGCCTATAATTATCAAGATTTGAATTTTTAACATTATTTTATGAGCAATAGATTAAAACTAGCATTTTTGTTGCCGAGTTAATTTGTATAAAATTAATGAAATTATTTTTCTAAAATTTTCATGATTTTTTTTTAAATTTTCGTGAGATTAACATTGATATATATTTGAATTTCCTACAAATTTTTTAAACGCAGCATATAAGATCATAATTCTGCCAAGTTTATCGGCCTTAACTTTTGATTTCAAATGAATATCTGAATAAAATCATGTTCAAGATTGAACAAATTCTTGTTCAAGATAATCACTCCTGTTTATTTGGTTCATTGGAGTCAATTATTTTATCAACTTAGGTTATAAAATCATTTTTTGTGCACCATAAATAATATTCAATAAACTAAACTTTATGAAATAAATAAATGTAATTGAGAAAATGAAGCTGTATTCAATAAAATATATAAATGATATTCTGTATTTGCTATATTCGTAGAGGCACATAAAATATAGTTAATTTAATTAGTATTCTTATAGCATCAACCCGTAACTCTCTGTTGAAAAGTCTTTGGTTCATCCAAACTCTTACGTAGCTATTCTATAATCAATCAGATTTTTTTCAATTGATAAAAATACATTCCAGAGAAATAAAATAATATTGCATCATAATACAAAATTTAAAATTTTAATACATTGTGTGTATTAACTATATAACAAATGAATCGAATGTTAAAATTACATGATTAACAGGCACAAAGTTCTATAGTTAAATTCCTTTATTTACACGCAAATAATCTTATAAGTTGCTGTTGTCATACATAGCTTTATTAGAATGATCAATCGAAATGTATGAAACAGCCCAAGTATCACGAAAGAACAAAAATAATAAAAAGAACAAACATTTAAAATAATAATCAGAACAAAATAACATAGGAAAAGAAGTAAAAATTAAAAACAATTATACAAGAAAAAGAATACAAGAAATGCAGTCTTCTAGGAGCTTATGAAAGTTCTGACTTTCAGGTATAATTTAATGATCTAATTCCGCTTTTGAGACTGTTTATCTAGTTTTGGCGATACGAAAAAATGTTCTGCATTCATATTGCCTGATTTACAAATTTGGTATAAACTAGATGAAAGGATGCCTATTTTATTAAGATGATTTTCCATGCTATCATGGCCTGTTTACATTCGGAGATTTGCCACAGTTTCTTTACTGAAATCCAGAAAAATTATTCTGGTATACAATGCACACAATAACTTATAGAATACAAAATAGCATAAAAATAAAGTTGTTAAAGATTTTATGGCCTGACTTGTCTCATTGTCTTCCTATTTCAAGAGATTTCCTCCCGATGCATCCATCAATTTAACATGCAAAGATGATTGTCTACTATTTCATTATCTAATTGTCTGTTTGATGTCTAATTTTTGGCACTTGGTGACTTCCACAATAAAATATCTGACCTCTTCAAAAAAAATTGGCTCTAACAAAATCTCTAGCAGTAGATTTACTTCCCTCGTGTACATTTTCATCTCTCAAAGACATATTTTTATGTCTTGTTGAGGAAGAGGAATAATTTATTCGAAACCTTTCTAAATGATAAAATCCAACCAAGTTATATCTTATAACATCTGTTTTCTATACCTCCACAAAAATTTATTCCAATGAGGACAATTTCTATTCCAAAATCGTCTTCCGAAATGTGAGATTTAGAATACACACATAGACCATGAAAATTATTTCTCAGTAATATTTTTCGGACTCGGTGAATTTTTTCCATAATCTGTATAGCTGAAAAGAGCTTAAGATCTAGTTTAAAGTAAATTTTAAAAAAGTTCTTAAAAATTCTCGATTGGACTCTTTTTAAATAAATAAAACTCGTCTTATGCTAAATGTATAGATGTGTACTGTAGTAAAACATAAAACACATTTTCATGGAATCACTTTCTTAGGTGAGCACTTAAGATATTCTTGGTTTTTCTCTCACGAAGCGTACATATTTCTCTTTAGAGATTCCTCAAATGTAAATTGCAGATGATTATCAAACCGGTTTCAAATTGCTTTCAGTTCTAGACTATCTACTACGAAGTTTCAAATAATTTTATAGACGCTGGGAAATGAAGAAAAACACGATTAAATTCATCCACATACTATAAGGTGAATTTAAGATGAAACTGCTGAGATAAAATATGCGTAAAAAGACAGAATTTTCATTAATTAAAAATATTTAAATCATTTAAAAATTTATAAACACATTTTTCTTAAAATCACTGATATGAAAGAATAAAATATAACTCAATTGTTCTCAAATAATTCCAAAATAAAAAATGTTATTTATTCTTTGAGTTACAATGCATCAATATCGGAACATTTTTATATTATTTCCTATTGATTACATTTGCTTATTGTATAAATATGCTCCTAATTTTTAATTCGTATTTAATTATTTTAATCATTTTATATTTAAAATTATTTAATTCAAATAATTTTAAAAAAGGCAAATGTACGATACATCCAATTATGAAATTCACATAATGTGTTCTTTCACATCTTGACTAATTATTTTATTCTGCATTTATTTGTATATTCAAATACATGTTCTTGTGTGTGTAAAAGCATGTCCATTATGAAATTTAACGTTTTTTAAGTATCTCACAAATGATATAATCATTAAGTTATAATTTAAATATAAAAAATTATATTCTCGTAACTAAAATAAAGATTTTTAATAGTTCAAAGTTAATTATAAGAAAAATCAACTGTGCTTAAATATATTGATTCCATTACTTAAAAAATTAAATAATAGTAATGAATTTTAACATAATAGAATCTCAAAATTTATATTATTAGCTGGTGCATTAATATTATTATACATAAATTAATTATTTATAGTACAATTCAATTCACTCACCTGATAAAGGACAGACATTAAGGCAAATAAATTCCATCCGTCAAGACTTTTTCATAATTGTTTTTCCTACAACTGTTTAAAAATTGTTTTTCCAACAATGCCAAATCAAATGTGAAAAACTATTAAAAAAGTGTCCTTAATTATCTATTTTATATATTTCTAATTATTTAATTATCGTTTCTATTATTTTATTATTTAAATTATTTAATTATTAAATTATTTCTAATTATCGTAAGTTTTATTTTAAGTTTAGTTCATAAAATTTACATTTTAATCTAATCTCTAATTATAGATCCCAGATAATTTAATTCCTAAAAATGTTCTCAGGTAGTAACTATGTGTAATTTAATTACATAGAAATATGTTCATTTACAATAATAAAATGTTTATTAATTAATTACATTTTATTATTGTAAATGAAAATGTACATTTAAAAGTATATTTAAAGATTTAAAATGTTTGAAAATCTTATTTAAAAACACAAAGTTTAGATAATACTCATAATATTTTCAATATTTATATATAATTTTAATTTTTGTTTTTGTTTTTTGCAAAATATCATCCCTGGAAAATGAAACAAAGTAATCATCATTGATATATTCAACAACAGTTGCAAATATTTATAAAATAATGCAGAAATTAGTTTTTGTTCTGAACTATTATAGACATGAAATACAAAACTTCGATTATATACAAAATATTACTCATATTACATTATTTTCATACATGGTTACAATTATTCCAAATATTGTACGTTATAATACCTTTATTAAAAAACATAAATAAAATCTCAGTTTTTATATTTCTAGATTTGAAAATTTCTATATTAATATCTATTTAATTTTTATTTTAATATAATTGTGTTTTTGTTATTATTTAAAATTATGTTTTCAATAAAAAACAAACTCATTTATTTAAAACTCAATCAAACTTTAACTTTCAATTATTAACTCATTCAAAACTCAATTTAATAAGCGTCTCAATTTGTATTATAGGTAAAAATACTATTTGAGAAACATAAAAGTTCAATTTTTTTTATTTCCTTATTTAAAAATTTCCATATTAATATCTATTCCAATTTTGATTTTAATATAATTGTGCTTGCATTATTATTTCAAATTATATTTGCAATGAACAACAAACTGATGAATTTAAAAAACTCAAATTAATTAATTTCTCAAATTGTAGTTATTTATTTTCTCATCTGCAAGTTTTATATTTTTTCCATGAAATTTCATTTTCTGAAAAGAATTTTAAAAAATATATTTGTGTGTAACTCTTTTGAATTATTCTGTAATAACTTCAAAAAGTTTAAAACTAATTAGCTGTGTATGTGAGCTAAATGATTTATGCAATCTACTTCAATAACTAACACAAAAAAGTATTTCCCCAGTTGCTTTGAAGTTTACATGCGCCATTGTATGAGTTGGAATGAAAAAGAGTTGTTTTTGTTGGTCAAAAACTGTCGTCTAAAAAGGGTAAACGACAAGAGTGAAATCTTTTCCTGAAATTGAATTGGATATGGTGCTGCTTGTTTCACGGTTTTGGTGACATAAAAGAGGCCGTACATAAAACTCTGAGTACCTTAACGCAGCAAAGAATGTGGCACTCTACGGCCTTACAGAATTGTCAAAGTAGGTTTCTCTTCCATTACACGAAGAAATCGTTTTCGATACAAAGTCCATTCTGAAGTTAAGTCTGAACCAATTTTTCTTATCAAAATCTCAATGTATGGCATAAACTCATTTTGTGTTCTGATTGCTTAAAAAGTCTTACACAGAAATAGAAATTATATATATATAT
>JAPDSC010028211.1:228721-254209 GCA_026290005.1 Latrodectus geometricus
TTTGATTTAGTATAATTCTTTATCAAAATAATATAGTTCCAAATTAGTTATAAATATCTGTAAAATATTTGATACGGAAACACACTTTTCGTATTGCAGTTCAGGTGATTGTAGCAGTAAACAAAATGCTCAATGCTTAATCTTATCAGCACTTAATTTAGTTTGCTAAACGGAACACAGAATTTAATCTCGTTTGTGAATTAAAATAAAAAATACATTAATAGAGATGAAAGATTAAAAATTTATTTGGTTTAAAAAATAAAAATTATAGACTTTGTTACACATTTGAACAAAAATATATCTTCAATTATTCGTATAAACTATGATAATGTATGAGTTATTAAATCATCACATTGTATAATTCCCATCATATGGTACATATACTGTTTGCTAGGAAATTTATAAGCATAAAAGCAGCATCTAGCTCCGAATGAACAAATTGTACATCCAATTTCTTTAAGAAGTAACAAACTATCTTCAATTTTGTCAATGTAACATCTTAGTGATATTATGATCACAATAAACTTCTAACTCACTTTAAACTAACAAATTTTGTCTCTAAAGAAATAATAAATCTACAAAATAGTACATTTTTCAGAATAGCTTTAGAATATGCAGGTCAATTGATTTTCATGTTTTTGATAAATAAAAATTAACTGAAAATCAATATATTTGCAATATCTTGATTCAATGCTAAATATGATAAAAATATTTGTATTGATTTATATTAATCTTAATTTATAAAGGAAAATGTTACGAATCATCTATAAACCGAATATGTTTTGCACCCATTCTTGGTGAACACTCAGAATAAATTATTACGTAAATTTAAATACATCAAAGGCTACTACAATATAACTACCTACATGGTGCGTTATAAATGTAATGAACATAGTTGCAAAAAAACTAATTTAATACAATATGTGCAAACTGTCAAAACTCTTTAAAATATGAGATCATAAATTTTCATAGCTGACAGCCATCTTGCTGAACGCGATGTATTTAAGGAAGACTGTAACATATGTTGGAATATTCGTTACAAAATCTAGCTGCCATCCTTAAAGTTTTTTCTAAATGCGGAGTAACCAAAAATAAAATAGGCAGAGAGATAGGAACTGTACGAAGGTACAGGAACCATTGTGATCTTCCTCTGAATCAAGTAATCGATTATGTGGCAGTCCTTCATGCATAGAAGACCATGCGGTAGTGTAAAGATATATCGGCGAGGAGTTTCATTGAGTTTTTGATGTCTCTCCTCAAACGTAAGTTTGATAATGAGGTTACTATTGCATTTCACCCTCTTGTACTTTTCCACATAAAATAATTATTTCGCAATGCTGAATATGCAAACGAGAAATGAACTTCTCGGTTGACGAAGAGGATGATGAGCATTTTTATGCGAGATTAGATCATGCTTTTTTGTTTGGGAAACCTACGGATTTACCCCTCTGAGTTTTGCTTTTTCAATTCTGAATGATATTTGAACATTCACGATTAATTTTTTATTACGATACCTTAAAAGAAGTTTCTATCATTTAGTGAACTTTTGAAATTATTAAATATATGATCTCCACCATAATTTGATGTCTTCTGCTTTTGAATTGAATCTACTTTATATAGAGGTGGCCACTTGGTTAGTAAAAGCAGAGAAAAGGCTTCGGAAACTCGTTGAGGCTAGGGATTTTTGGCCATCAATTGATTTCAGTATCTAGATAAAAATAAAAGATTTAAAATTGTTATATATGTATATATATATAATAGTTTACTGAATAAAATTTTACAATATATAGAAAATTTACTGTGAGCACTGTAACCCTTAGCAATAAAGGTAATGTCGAGCAACTGTGTGAGTTTAGTTTAAAAAATTAATAGTATTTTCTTATTGCTTAGTAGATTGAATGAAGATATATTTATTTGTTATTGAATTTTAATTTAAACCATTGATTAAACTTTAATTTAAATTTTCAATTTAAATAACTCCATTGCTTTTATAGGAATGTAAGAAAATTTATTATTTGTATTAAATTGAATTCCTTCATGCAAAATCATGGAATCAAGAAGTTTTCAATAAAACGATAAAACATGATAATTATTTAGTTTTGTTAAACATGTGTCATTTTTAATAAAGGAAAATTTATTTCTACATAAAATTATATATTTTTACTTTAATTTTAATTTAAATTTATTTATTTTTCAATTTTTCATAATCTTTTCTCGTTGAATCCTTAGATTTAAAAAATAGTGCTTATACATTTACATTTTCTATCTTTTTAAGTTTACAAAGAGCTTCCTTAAATATTAAATTAAAATTATTATGCTCAAGAACTGAATTTTAAAAAAAGAAAAATATATGCCCTCATTAATATTCTCTTGTATAAATGTTTTATTATTAAATATATTTAAAATAATTATTTAGTATTTTAATATACACACTTTCTTATTTATGTAAGGTTTCACATACTTAGGAAATGTTCAATTAAATTTACTAGAGTGATAATATTTATATTGAAAATAAATCATATTGAATGCTAATATACTTTTGTTTGCCTTGATATTACCCAAAGAAAACTCAAATATTTATCAAACTTAAGTATTTTCATTCATTTATAAAAACTCCTAAGCGCAGGAAAAACAGTGCTGTCTGAACCGCAAGAAAATCATTACCTAGACTAAACTGAAGTTTCTTAACAGATGCTTCGCAAATAAACCGCTATCGTGGTCCACTGCATCTAATGTTTCTTCCGAAAAAGGGAAATAAATGCAGTCAGGTGAAGGTAAATCTGATATTTGAATTCTAGAGCACGTAAATTCTTGGAAGTTGGATTCATGCTTGTCTAGCACCTTAATTATCTTATTTGGTTAAGTATTTGCTGTGAAGTTGAACTTTTAATTGGAAAAGACTTTTTCCCTCAATTTTTTTGTGAATAAATATATACCCTATTAAGTTATCAATTTCCCTTTAATTAATCAATGATTAAAAAATTGTTGAATTTCACTGATTTTTCCAAGAATTTAATAAGATTTTATGCGATTTAAAATCAGTTTTTTACCAGGGCTAATCATTTGGAAATAATTATAAAATTCGATTATAAATATTCTCAAACAATTAAAGTAATAAAATTTATTTCGATCATTACTACATGCAAGATTTAATTTTATACTCTAAAGAATACATTAATTACCAAGCAGTATTTTAGTTATGAATAAATATTAGTTTATTTCAAAATAAATAGATTTTCATGTGAAAAGTTTATTCAAGTTTTTTAGTTCAAAAAAGAACTCTTATTAACATTCAAAGATTATCTAATAGTTTTATAGTTCACATTTAAACTCTGATATAAACATCACTCATGGAGAAATTAGTAAAATATAATTTTACTGCAAATGTGAAAATGACATTATTTCATATCACCATGTCTTGCAATGTCTTAATATATATCACCATATCTTATTAAATTGTTATAATGTTTTTTAATGAATGGACAGTAAATGAAATAAAGAACAATATATCTACAGTATGATGTCGTTGAAATCTTATATTTCTTCTAAAGTCAAAATTTTATTTTGCCAAATTATTTATTTCACAACCATAATCAAATATTATCTTAATAAAGAAAGAGAAAGAAATTAAGATATCTTGATATATTTGACATTCCACTCATGTGTATCTTAAAAACATTTCTCACATGATTAGTATTTTATTAAATTGTTTGTAATAAAACGTATATATATTATTAAAATGAATGATAAAATCTTAATTACATCATCAATTTTATTCGTATATTTTCAAATTTCTTCTTCAGATTATCTAGTACAGGGTTTTTACTATTTTCTACTATATAAAAAAGAATTTTTTTTAAAAATCATTATAATATTTTAATCTTAATTTGTACTTTCTTTGCAATAACTTCTTATATTGGGTAATTGATGTTTCTCTACTTATTTGTAACAGATAAAATTTTTGATTAATGTTAAGTTTAAAAGTCTCTATTTCATTTTCATAAGAAAGTTTTACTGAATGAATAAATATGAGGCAATTTTGATATTATATATTTATTATCATCAATAATATCTCACTAATTCATTTTTTATTAATAATCCCTATTATTAATTTCACTAAGCAATTTTCAACTTATAATTTTATTTAAGCAAGGAATTCTTTTTTTAAAAGTAATCATATTGAAAAAAATTATTTCAATAATACATATCTTTTACTAAATTCAGAAAATAGACAGAATTTTTTAATAAATAGGAAAATAATATTGATAAGTAGAAATACGTTCTTAGAACAACTACATATGTAAATTAGATATTAATGAATACAGTATACAAATTGGTTTTATTGCATTTTATAAAAATATGTCTAATATTTTTATTAATAAATAGCAATTTATTTAGGATCCCGTAAAAACTAATAAAAAGTACTTCAAATCGAATCTTTAAGGAAACATTTTCTTAAAAATAATCTATTTATTTTAAAATCTATTTAATTAATTTTGAATATATATATATATATATATATATATAAAATATAAATATTCTTCCTGTACCATACTTACACCTCCCA
Organism: Latrodectus geometricus; assembly: GCA_026290005.1. Classification (NCBI taxonomy): domain Eukaryota; kingdom Metazoa; phylum Arthropoda; class Arachnida; order Araneae; family Theridiidae; genus Latrodectus; species Latrodectus geometricus. The sequence continues at coordinate 233,289 of JAPDSC010028211.1, forward strand.
TTTGTTCATTGTATACATATGCTAATTTTTATAACACCCTAATTGTCTGGTTATTGCTTTTTTATGCTATTTTGTACCTTCGTATATGGTGTATCATGTGAATGCATTTCATGAAATTCCACACATAACTTTTTGCATTAGACTCACTTTTGTAATTTTTCATTAATTTATGATGTATATACATCAGTTATCTTAAAATATCAGTTTAATCGTTTACTTCTTAACACATTTTAATAAAGGCATTGAAATGTTTATTTATCAAAAAGGACATTTGATACAGTTTATTAAAAACTAGCAGAGTATTTGCTTTCACCAATATAGTTTCAGTGAAACAATATACAGTTAATTTGTTTTTAGTGTTATAAATTTATACTTAAAATGCAGGCTGGTCTCCCATTTCGTTAAAAATAATTTCTACATTATTTAAAAAATTAAATTTTAATTTTAGATATTGAAAGATGCCGGGAGTAATATTAAGAATTATGAGTAATAAGAATATGAGTAAAATTAAACTATTAAGAATAATTACAAAATATTAATAATTATTATAAAATTTTAGGAATTATGAAATATATCTCTTTAGCAATAAATTACATGACAGCTAATTATAAATTCTTTTTCATCAGGATTAAATAAAAGTGATGTTAAAAATTATTTAGCCAGTAGAAATCAAACACATTTAAATTTGATGATAGATGTAGTTAAAGTTTCAATACTTATATATTTATTTAAAATTTTATAAGAAGTTAACATAAAACTTAAAGAAGTTATTTTAATGTTGAGGCATATTAAAGAACAAAAACAAATAGGACACAAGTTTAACAGTAAAAAGGCTGTGATAAAGTATGTGATAATTTCATATAATTCAGTATATTGAAAATATTTAGACCACGATCCCTTATTACTTTCTATTCAAATATTAAGTATTTTGTTATTCATTGTAACTGTAAGCATAAAAATAAGCAAATATTACGATTACAAGTGCCTAGCATTATCTATAAAAACTTGAGTATTATGAAACTTATTAAGCCAATCATCAGATCATGAACTCAAATGTTACTTCACTTTAAGTGCGTGGCTTCTAACTGCAATGAACTGAAAAAATAAGAATTTCAATATTTTACGTGATTTTCTTATTCCTGCCGATACACATTTAAAAATCAGTTTTATTGAAAATCAATTTAGTGATGATTTTTTCTTTGGTTTTTATTATATCTGATAAATACATAGGAATTGAAGTGGAAGAAAATTTTATTAAGTTATTATAAGTAATAAATTTATTTTATTTAACTTTTAAAATTTAGTAATCGAGAGTATCGCCTGTTCTGTTAAAATTTTTCATCAATGACCAAGTTTATTAATAACACAGCATTCTTCTGAATTTCACTACTGTTTCGAATTTTGTTTTTCTGTTATGTTAAAACATTTTTTCGGAAACATATTAAATGCAAACTTCATTATCATTTTACAGAAATGATTTTCAATATCTGTTTCAAAAACTTATTCTGCAAAGTTTTTCATTTTTCATACTTTAGTTTTTCAATAAGTATACGTTAACAACATTCACTTATTCTACAAATATCCAATCACTTTTCTTTATCTATATATTCTAGTTATCATCTAAGTCTTTGGATCAGTTGCTGCAGTAGTTTTTGTCAGTTCACATGAAATTTATTTCAGTTTGATTTTTTTCGAAGATAAGTATTCAATCATATGGGTTTGAATTTTCCTGTATTCAATTTCGCAACTCTTTGGGAAAATATCCTTTTCAGATAAGCGCTTTTTAATAGAAGCTATTTATAAAAATGTTTTCGAATTCATTACATTTTATGAATACATTACTTTTTGTCTATAATATTTCTCAAAAGTACTACAATTGCAATTCGCTGAAATTAGACCAAAAAATTAGTTAATTACTGTAAATTAAATTTTACAGTAATGCATGTAATGGTTATGATTTTTCATGTTTTCCAGTCATCAAACATAAATATGAACATTTTCCAAAACTTAAAAGTCTATTGAAAAATTATTATTAATATGTAACACAAACATCCATCATCGTTACGTTCTATCCTTGGTATAATATTATTCAAAAAATAATTGACAGTAAAAAGTTTTAGTTTTGAAAAAATAATCAAATATTATAATTGATTGCCCAATAAAGTAAAGGTAATTACTTACTTTATTAGGTTAAAAATATTAGAAGATTATATATAAAGCTATCTCACATTAATTTTCTTTACCGAGAGGACATTTTAAATAACCAAATAGTCATAAAAATTCCACGTGCGCAATTTTTAAGATAAATTAATATAATGTTATTTACTTAGTTTAAATAATCTTTTCCATCTATACTTGTTGCCGTAAACATTTTAAAATAATTTCTGTATCCAATTTCTAAATGCTCTTATGATTCTTAATTAGCCTATTAATTATTCTAAGAATTTCAAATGTTATTTATTATATTACCATCTCAGTAATTTTTAATTAAATTTCGTTCAAGATTATTACCAAGAAAATTTATATTTTTATGAGGAAAATTACATTAACGTATGAGTAAACATAGTATTTGAGGACATCTATGTATTTTTTATTAAAGAATTTTAATTTTTTGTCATTAGAATATATGTAATATTCTTTTTTATGCAATATTTCTTAAGGATTTTAAGGAAAGTAAATGCCTCATTGGAAATGATTATTTTGATTCGTAAAAAAGATGAATGGTTTCAAACAATAATAAAAAAATCTATAGTTACTTTTGGTCCTAAAAATGAGTTTTTAATTTCAGTAAAAATAGTTGTGACATTTTTAACTATAGATTTGAAGACAAATTTATCTTAAAGTTTAAACTTTAATTGATGAAGAATATATTATTTTAAATTTAAATGCTCATGTTGGAAAAAAATACAGAAAAAATTTAAATATCAAATGGGAAATAAAATTCTTTGATAATACACTTACAACTATTTTAATGTTAATGTGTTGTAAATTTTATATGTTAATTGTTATATTTTAAAAAATATATTGTTAGAATATGATAATTAATTATCAAGGAGGAAAAGCTATAGTATATTCTCAATCACATTGTTTTTTATATTATCAATACATTAAATATCAATATAATAATGCAAAACTGATGAGCTTTGAGTTTTTTACTCATTAAAATTATGCTTTGTGTGAATTTCCAAAAAAAAAAAAAAATACAATAAGTATGGGGTTTTAAATCTCTTAAAAAGTGTGTCAAATCCTCTAAATACTAATATTTTAGCAATGTTTAAGGATTAAAGAAAACCAAAAATATTTACAGTAGCATTTGATTACTTACAAAAGAGCCTTCACCGTTTCACTAGTTCAGGAAAAAGAAAAAAAATGTTAAATGAACTAAATATCTCAGAGTCATTTCGATTTTATATTTATGAATGATATCACAAAATTCAAAATTCTGCTTGATAAATGTGTTTTCCCGTGTGTAAACAAAATTAAAATTTTTCCCAAGCAACAGCTTTAAATAAAGTTTTTTTTTTATGTTTTTGAAACTCACAGCAAAATGAAAAATTATTAATACTTCAAGTATTTTCCTTCAATAAATTACAAAACTACAGTAATTAAAACAAAAGAATAGAAAATTTAAATTTCCCATGAGCATAATTTTATACACAAATACTTAATGAGTACAAGAGTTTTTTAGAAATTTCTAAGAAAAAAAAATTATTATTTTGAATATATTTTTAGAACTTAGTTAATTTTTATTTTTAGAAGCTTATTATTTAACAGTAATTTCTGTAAGAGTCCGTAATTCTAAAAATAATAAGCACAAACTTTGAAACAGTATTATTATGAATACTTTTCATATATTTTTTTAATTTACTAAATATGATACATTTATTAAATAAAATACTTCCTCATTACATAAAAATACATATGCACAGTTACAAATTCATATGTGAAATCTGGTTACTTAAAATTCATAAAAAAATTAAAAGTTCAAAAGAAATTCATACGAATAATATTTAGTAATATAATGTTTTGAAATATTAGTTTAAATGATATTTCAAAGAAATTAGCATAGTCTAGCTAATGCCAAAATACACAGGTATACAAAATAAATGTAGCTGGTGAAGAAATTATATTTTAAAGTAATAGTAGAAAATTAAGAATATCGACATCAAATATACTAATTTTATTTACATAACATAATCTTACACATATTGAGCTGACAATACAAAGAGTTGGCATATTTTAATATTTTCAAATATTGTTATTTAAAAAATTATTAATATTCTTATAATATATTAATTTTTTTAATTTTTAACTTAGAATTTTAACTTTTATTAAATACAATATAGTATAACAAAGTTTATATTTGAAGTACTGTTTGAAGCAATTTTTTTGGATTTTAATACGTTTTTCACCATCAAAATTTATGACAAAACGAAAGGCAAATAATTAAAACTTTATTTTCTGAATATAGGCATAATTATATCAGAAAAATAAGCGGCAAACAATATTACTCTCATGAAATTTGTCCTATGTGAGTTAATAATATACTAGGACACTTTATATCAGTTAGTGCAATTGTATACAGAAACGTAACAATAGAAATGATTTCAAATTGTAGAAATCTCAACATATAACATGACATTTTTAATCAGAAAAATCAGCAGAATCCATCAACAAGAATAACAGTTAAACTTTAAATTATAAAATAATAAGGACAACAGTGGAAAGTAAGGACAACCATGCTTATCATTATGATACACAAAGATTGCATTAAACAGATTTAGCAAATAAGCCCCTTAGTAATTTAAAAATTTATTCATAATTGGTCCTGTTACCAACACTGTAAATGAGAAAATCTGAAACATTTAGCAAAATTTCCTCCATGTCGGCAAACATGATCATCGGAAAATAGATTCAGTATGGTGATTTTCAAAATTCTTCAGAAATGACATGTAGTATCACTTTTAAGTTACATATCGTTATTTGACACAACAGTGTAATTGTATCAGTTTCAGCTGAAAATTAATGACAGTTAAAACAATGTAATTGCTGTGTATCAATTCAATGCTATTGCAGAAAAATGTCCTACTGACTTTACAGAATCATTTCATTCTTCCCATGATCCATTATCTTGATTCAAGACGTGTGAATTGCCAGGTTAATAGTGTAAGATAAAGAAGACTGTTTATTTGTTTTTTCATAGATTATTATTATTATTATTCATATGTGTGTGAATGGACTATACATATATATATCTGATAACAATTTCCATTTGTTAGGCTGTCTTATGTGAAAAAGTATTAAATATATGCTAATATTAAATATTGTTAACATTACTTCATAAAAATATAATTAATTTCATCAAATATGTTTGAAATTTTTAACTAAAACAAAAATTTCTCTGATTACTTTATATAGCCTAAACAGTATAAATCTTTATTGGTGTGAAATACAAAATATATTATAAGAACATTTTGTATTTTTCACCATGGAAGTTTTAAGTAAAATAATATGTATTGTATAAATTCACTGATGTGTAAGTGTGTGTTTATATTATTATTAATTGTTTTCGGCAAATAACTTTATTTTATTCTGGAAGAGAAGAATGTTTCATTGAATTTCTCAAATAATTGCTCAAAATGATTATGAAAAATACTTTAACTATTGTTCTCTTTTAAATTCCACAGAAATCCGAAAAACCCGTTGAGGAAAATGTATAACCCATTTTAAAAATCATGTATTTAAAATTACATGAAAGATAACTTTTTGTTAATTTTATAAAAAAAGCTTCTATTTCAGAAGGAACACATTAGATAATTTTGTAAACATTTTAAAATTATTATTTGCTGAAAATAGTTTCTCAACAGTATTAAATTTTACGAAGTATAAACGAAGCGCTACCAGTTTGATATTTTATTTTTGAACTTTTTTTTATATTTGCTTTCTCACAAGATTTTAAATTTTAAAATTAATAATGAGAAAAATTAGAAAGAATAAACAAATTTGAGAAATAAAAGATTTAAATCAATATGTTTTTTATATATATAACAGTTTTTAAAGTCAATATATTTGAAAAGATGGATTTCTCGAGTTATCCTGACACATCACTTTTACTTGTAAATACTATCAACTATGCCACCTGTCAGAAAACTTGGCACCTCAATTCTGTTTCAAGTTTCGAAAGCATCTGCATGTGACATGAACTTCATCTTTCAAAGCTTTCAATTTTACAGTTCACTGTTCAGAAATGAAAGTATTTCAATAAAAAATTGGAAAAAATATGAAAAAGAAGAAATTTTATTCATAAATATTTGTTTGTTCAATTCTTCTTAATGGAATAAATCATAAAATAATTATATTTTAATATTTATTCTAATAATGTTTAGACTGCTATATTTAGTACAAATATAGCAGCCACTAGTATAGTGGAAAATTTTAGCATCATTTTGATTTTGGTATTGTTATCTGAACTTATTATTAGAAAGGATAAGCTTATTAATATATTCTTATTAATATATAGAATGATAAGCTTATTAATATATTCTTTGATTAGTTAAAATCAGATGTTAATCATTTAGTTATTTCAGAGTTCAATAGTTATAAATGTAAGTAACCCATTAAATAGCAATATATAACCAGTAAAATTATTTATAAAATAACATTGAAAATTTATTATACTTTTTGTAGTATACTCAAAAAAGAGTAATATTTCTAAAATAATGATTTAAAAATTAAATTACTATCCTCACTCAGAAGCTAAGATGAAACTTAAAAATTATTCTTAAGAACTTTTATAGTTTTCTCAATTTTAGATATCACTTAATAAAAATATGGTTCTAATTTTTTAATAAATTCCTAGTCGGAAACATTTTTTATTAAATGCTCATTTCTAATCAGATAATGATTTTTAAAAAATTTTCTTTTTCGTTTTTATTAACAGAATTTAATGTAAAATTAACAATTTAGATATAAAATATTGTTTCAAGGAAATTAAAATATAAAAATATATTAGAAACATAGTACTAGAAAGAAACATCCTGTATGACTAAAAAAGAAAACTATCAAATAATAATATGTAATGCGAAAAATCTAATTTTGAATAAGAATAAATAACTATTCGTTAGGGATAAAAATTTTAACATTTATTTTCTTATATATTATTATACAAATAATTAAATAAAATTAACAATTATTAACTGATTAATAGAAACGTGTAAATATAAAGTTCCTGAGCTTCAGAAAATTTCAGCTTTACGCATTTTTCCTAAATGTGCTTTATAAAATATAAATTCTCTTTCGCAACTATTTTCTCATATCAATAAATTTACTGTTAACAAAACTTCTCTGCTTAAAAAATTTCCTACATTTACATGCAGCAAAATTACTTGTAAATAACTAAACTCCACAAATTGCTATCCAAACAAAGCGTTATATAGAAACCAATAATTTCATTTAAAAAGCAAATACACTTTTTGTATTTGTGTGAACTCATTTTCTGTGCTTATTTAAAATTTTACAATGAATATAACCAATAGAGCAGACAAAACTAAATGGCATAATCCTCCTTTAATATTAAAATATGAATACTCATTTCCATCCAACCAATATAATTTTTCAATGAATGAATATAAAATATTTTTAAAATCGATGATAAAAGATTGAATTTGTGACTATTCAAAGCAAAATTAATTTTATTTTGCTAGTTTTAATTGCTTTTCATAAAATCAAACAATTTTTCAAAAGAATTGATGATATAAACGGGGCCACATTTTTGGAATTAAATATGTAAATCATCATGTATGTCATGATATTTATTCTAGGTAAAACTATTTGAAAGCAGTATATCCAATAACTGGAAACAAAACATAAAATGAAAACAGAAAAAATCAATAATTTCAAACAATTTTACATATTAATTCTAAAAAGAATCCTCAAGGTATCATATATTATTTTTTTTAAAAAATTTTGAAACAATTTTTATGTTTTTAAAAAATTAGTTAATAATTATACAAAATATTTTCAATTAATTTGAAACATATATGTTCAATTTTCAAAATTCATAGAGCTCCATTCTAATATTTTATTTGAAGAACACTTAGATTATGACTATTTAAACGTGATTTTTGTAAAAAATATTATATTATAAAAGGATTCAAGGCTTTTAAACTGTTAGTATTAATTATCATTTTTATGCAAATAGCATTCGTATTTATAAGCAGCTTTCATAAATATAACAATTTATATATATATATATATATATATGATATAACAATATTAGATAAAAATATATACAATTTGAATCACAAGATTCCCTTTGCAATCATGATTTCATAAATTATTTCTATTTAAATATTTTGAATTTGATAATTAAAATACTTCGTACTAAATAAAGCTAGGTTTTTAATTTTTTTTATCCTATTGGTATTGTTATTATTACTTCGGTAATTGTTTCCCTTTATTGTGCACATAGGTTAAACATTCATAGGAAATATATCCAAAACAATTTACAAAATAAATTCAAAAACAAAAATGAAACAAGAAATTTATGTCATATGTAATTAAAATAAGTATTTATCTTCTCAAAATATGAAGTAATTTCTTTAAAACTTGAGATCTTGTTTAAAAAGTTTGCATCAATAGAAGTTTAAATTCCTTAGGGAAGCATTATGTAAGAGTATTTTATTTTTTAAAACAAAAAGTAAAAAATCCCATTGAAAATTTCAAAATTAACTTCATATAGTTTTCCAGAAAAATCGCATACTTTCATTTGCATCTCATAAATTTTTTAATAATTTCTTTAGAAAAAAGCTTTAAAGGAATCTGTATTTCATTACAAAAAAATATTTTTTAAAAAATACATTAGTTTTTCTATTTTTTTTACTAACACTATTGAAAAAAGTTTTAGTTGTCGACAAAAACAATATTCACTCAAAAATAAATTATGACAAAAAATTTCTATGTAATTCAAAAAAATGTAAGCTCCATCAAAATTAAAAACTTCACTTTATAGTTCCAATTTTTTTTCTTTACTTGTTACCGTAATCTCAGCCAAATTATTCATGATGAACTCTAATGATAGTTAATATCATTCTTATGGTATGGAACTGTATTTATTTAATCATATAATTAAAAAATTTAACCTGTAACTTTTAAATTAAAGATAACTTAAAAGTTCAAAATTATTTAAATAGCTGTGTTAAAATAATATCCATTGGTTAAATTTCTTATATGTAAGAAAAACTGCATAACTTTTTAAACTAAGTAACCTTTTAAGAAAATTGTCAACTACCTTATAAAAAAATTTATTTAAAAAAAATTATAACTACTTCACTTCTTAACGTATTATGAGAAATATGTATCATTATAATTCTAACATGATTTCAGAAAATTCATTTCTGCTTAGCGTTTGAGAAAATTTAGATAAAATGAGAAAAGTTAACAAATTCTTATAAAATTGCTAATTATTATTGGATTTTTCTCTAAATCAATCATATTTTTTTTAAATTTGCAAACAAATTTAAATGTTTAACCTATCAAAAAAAGATAAACCTAAAAATATTATTAGATTATTTTACATTGTATTAATTTGCTAATAATATACTTTATATAAATAAATCTTTATAATAATCTTAAATGGAGTATTCAAAAAAAACTAAGCGAATATAATGATTTAGAAGCTCTACAGGTTAATTTATTAACTAATTAAACTGAAATAACTACAAACATTATTTTTCTAAATATCTTTGTTAAACTTAAGTGTCTTTAAGCATACATAAAATTCTGGTAGTGATCTCTTCATATCTAATTTTTAAAGAAGTTTTAAGAATATTTAACGCTTTTTGAATTTATTATTATTTATTGCTTATGAAATTATTCTTCAGAATATTTCGAAAGTTAAATTGCTTCAAAATATCAAACATTTTTTACTACATTTTACATGGCAATTTTTTTTTTTTACACGTGAAACAATATTTCCTAAACATGGACTCTGAAAAAAACAAAAATGCCGCAAATACACAAAATATTTGTTTCATAAAAATTGACTCTTTTGATGCTAATTAAAATTATTCTTAAGTACATTAGTGTATAAATGAACTTTACTACTTCAAATTATAAAGCTTTTAATTGAAATCATTAAGACCATTCCTAAATTTTGATGAAAAGCATGAGAAAATTATAACTGCTGATTTTTTCATTATTTTATTAATTTGATTCTATAATTTTAAATGGATAAAAATGTGAGTTTATTGCATGAGATAATTATAAGCATTTTGCTAATTCTATTTTATAATTTCAATGAAAACAAATTTGTTTTCGGATTATAACTCTTTTTCTTTATTAAAAGTTTATTTTAATCTCTATTTAAGAAAAGCATCAAAAATACTCATTTGTTCACAAAAAATTAAAAAAAATTTCTTTTCCAATTTAATAATATGATGACTTCTAATGCATATCGGATTGCTATTAATAATCTTTGAATGCTAATACGTGTGATTCTAAAATGAGACTAAATCATTAATATATTTTTTTGAGAATCTGTTTGCGAATTCCTATGGCAATAAATTGAAGGATGCAGAAATATTTTCTATTATATTTCATTAATTTAGAATTGAATAAATACACATCGGCAACTGAAAAATTTTGAAACTGCAATTCTAATTTCAGAATGAAATCAGTTAGCGCTCCTAAAATACAAAAATGCAATTTTAAGTGTACTAACAATGATGTGTATAAAATATGAAAGTAAAAATGTGTGATTTCCAGTAATACGTTCTCTCATGGTCTGTTTATAGAATTTTAAAATAAGTTTCTTACAAATTTAAATATTTTTATTTATCAAGAGTATAATGTAACAAAATTGAATATTAAGAATTATTAAAACGATGCCCAAACAGCACTTTTAACATTATTTTAATTAAGTTACTTAAAATAAAATATTTTATGAACATTTGTTTGAAAAATTTATTGTTCTAAGAATTAATACATATTTCTAAAAATAATAACTTTTGATTGTGAATATAAGTGGGAAAATCATTACCAACTATCGTTTAGTAATTATTTCTTCATAAGAAATTTAAAAGAAATGACAACAATAAAACATTTCCGATTTAAATTTTTATTTTTGCATTAATTATAATTTATCAATGATTAACTCTTACTTTATGTCATACGCATATTTAGAGAATAATTGTATTAATTGAGCTCAAGTTTTATTAAATTTAATCAGAGTTTGTTCTTATATAAAAAAACTTAAAACTTAACGGTAAAAATTTCTGCATTATAATGAGATCTTGATGTGCTTTAGTACTTTCTTTTCCTACAATAATTTAAACTTTTTTAAAAGTAAATGTTAAATGATCTCATTAAGTTTAATATATAAAAGAAAACAATTAAAATTGGAAAACATTTTATTCATCATTAATATTTTCTTCTATTTTAGAAATTTAAAATATATACTCTTCAAGAATATTATATTTCACATATACGTATCTAAAATTTCATTATTTGTTAAAAATGCTTTAATTATATTTTTTAAACATTTGTCACATTACACAAAAAACATTGAGTAAGAATGAAAAATGAAGAATATTATAGTATTTCCTTTCATTGATTCATGTTTTAATTTTCAAAAATAAATATTAATTTACTAATTGCTTTAAGGGATACACATTTATAATTAATAAAAAATAATATCACTTAGATCGTAAATTTACTAATAATAAAATTACATTTATAATTTAATTTAATATAAATGTAATTTGAATATTAATAAATTTAATAAATAACAAATTTGATTATTAATAAATTTATGAAAAATTAAACTTAATTTAATATTAACTAATATATTTTGTTATTCCCTTCTGCAAATCTAATTTCTACCAAATTTACATGCTAACTTTGATTCTTATAAACGTTCAATTTCAATGATTTTAAAAAATCTAATTATTAATATAAGATCAATAAAACACATAAAATACAGGTTATTTAATGTATAAGAAACATCAATTTTTGCTAATTGAAAATAAATAAATGTTGTTAAATCCAAAATTTTATATAAAAAATACAATTTTAAGGAGATAAACAATCTTTTTTCGTTAAAAGTTTTCAAATTTTCATTAATAAATTGATATATTAATTCTTGAAAAATATTTTTAAAATATTTTTACATACATTTTATCGTTAAATTACTTTGGTTTTTTAAATAAACAAATAGCTAATTACAACATTACAAACATTTTTAGAAAATATTTTATAAGTCATAGCAATTTATTTAATTCATTAAAAAATAGAAGAGTAATCTCTAAACAAGAATACAATATTTTAGTCATTCCTAAAATTTCATGTCATTCCTAAAATTCCTAGTCATTTTATCTAAATTATATCTATACAAACCACAAAAAATCATTTTAAATCTGGTGTTTATTTTTTCCTTTTTTCGCTTTGAAATTTTTAAAGAGTCTTATATACTTTAATAATCTTTTATATTTATATAAAAAATAACTATCATTACAAATATTCAAATGCTCTTATTGAAATATTTTTTAATATATATAAACATAATTTTCATTAATATAGTATAATATTTCACTTCCATTTTAAACACAAACTGTTTTAATGCAATTTATAAAATATAAAACAGGTTAAATTAAAAAAATTTAATTTTAATTCTTTTATTGTCTGTTTCATGTTGAATGCCATTATTCAAGTAAAACATTCGTAATTAATGATATGTACTTCACATTATTTTACGTCTAGCGCAATTTCACATTTAGCAGTGTAAAAATTGTAAAAATAATAGTACATATTAATTCAATATTATGTGACAATTATAAAAAATATTCAATTACATAAAAAGCATATCTACATCTGTATTGATCTGGAAATCTCATTAAAACATGAAAAAAAACCCTCAAAAACTAAAAAAAACTTTAAACAGCTAATTTCTATAAAAATCATCACTTTGAACATTTTAATGTCTTATTGAAAATTTTTAATAAGACTTGTTTTAAATTTTTAATTCATTCCTTATATTCCTTATATTTTCTGATTAATTCTTCCCTTGCGACTTCTATTTTAACATACTCGAATAATATTAATATACAACTATGGATAATTTGTACAGTTTTCGAAACTTTGTAATTTGATCTATGTAATTCAATTCCTGTTAAAGTTTACTGAATTGTTTCATTTTAAGGGCACCCAAAGGAATTTTGAAAAGTATCTTCTTGAACCACGTGAAATTTGATTCTTACAACCTTTTCCAATGTATTTCCAAGTATTAGCATTTTTATCCACTTAATAGAATTCAAAAAATAATATAAATTCACAAAAGATAGAAATAAAGTTTATTTGTGAGAAAAATGTGCTTCATATAAAATAAATGTTTGTTACTTTTAATGATTTTCAAGATTCAATATAGGGTCTAAGAAAAATAGTTTATAAATCTATTAAACAAACGCTACTCTTGCTACTTTTTTATGAGTACTATCAATAATTTTGCAGTAAGTATTAGATAACAAAAATTTAAAGAAATAAAAAAATAAAATAATGATTCTAGGAAAAGTTGTGGTATCATACCGACTACTGTTGTATAAAATTAAAAGACGTGTGACTGTTTTCAAATTTAATAAAAATACATCAGCTATAGAAAAGTACTTTATTTTTACTTATTATTAAAAGTAAAGTATTTTACTCAGCAATCATTATATAAAAAGTATTTAGCTTTGAAAAATATTGATATTAAGCAAAACCTAATACTGAAATGTGAGGCCTACATTCCTTTTTTTCTTAAAATCTAAATTTAATCCAATTTTTTTCTCAATTTAAATTATTCCATTCTTCTTTTATCAATAAAACTAATTATGTCTTCACTGATAATTATTGACAAATAAATATTAATAGTTATAAAATAATTTAACTATTTTATGTTAAACATGAGCTTTCATTTTAAAAATTCTTAAATTAATAGTTGGTGTTATTGAAACTATTCTCATGAATAATTATTAAAGAAATCTCATGCATGGAAGGATTCAAAGTAGTTTTAACTTAAACACTCTCTCAAACTTAAACATCTAGATTAAAATACAGATAATTGAAAGCCATTTCACATTACTTAGTAGCGAAATATAAATTGGAGGTTTTCTCAAATAAATTTGTATACTTGACCAGTTTTACGCAGTGATAAAGATCACTCTATTATCATTAAAATGTATTCATAATTTAGGTGATATTTATTTTTGAAGATTGATCAATTTGTATGTCTTCGGAAAAAGGAATCAAAATTTTTTATCACTTACAATTAGAAGCAGGACAAACAATTATGTACGTCTCTCTATTGTCTCTCACTTTGACAATTATGTGTCTCACTTTGACATTCATCATTCTTTCCTTTTACAGTTTCGAAGGCAATTACAGACTTCAAAACTACTGCCCAAAGTTCTATTTTGATCATTGTTGAGTTACAACGCTCGAGAAATATCCATATACATACCTGTTGTAGTGAACGCAATTGAAAAGTAAACTCTATTTGAATCATATCTACTGTTCTAATTATCATTGGCTGCATAACTTACAATACAACCTCCATAACATTGCAGGATGAACTGTAAGCAAGTAATATTAGTTTATTATTCTCATTCCACCTATATCAGTAGGTACAATAAAAGTGGTATCGTCCACGTGTCAGATAGACACATTGATGATATAATTTTTATTGACTCTAAAGTCTCGCCCTTCAGTAATAATTTATAAAATAAATGTTTTATTTGTAATGTAATAAAACAAATATTTTATTATAAATGTAGTCATACTGATAACTTTACAGACAGATTACACTAAATGAAAAACATTTAGAAATAAAAATCTTGATGAAATTGTAAATACTATAATTTTCTTTAAAAAATAACAGAAACAAAAATTATTTGTAAAATATATAATAATATATATGTATAAATGTATGAAATATACAAAATATTTGGATAAAATAATTCTTAAAAAAACAAATATATTTTATATAGCTTTTTAATACGTTTTATACACTTAAATGTTTTGCAGCATACATAAATTTCTTCATTTAATTGTTGTTTAGGAGTGTAGGACTAGTTAAAAATACTAATTTTTATATACTATAATTTTTATATACCATTTTAATTTCAGTTATTTAGCAGTTGGGCTATTTTTTTTTTTTTTTTTTTTTTTTTTTTTTTTTTTTTTTTTACTGAAAATAGCCCAGCTGCTAAATAACTGAAATCAAAATGGTTAACAAGTGCTTACAGTCTATAGACAGTTCAAAAGACACAGTGATTCAGAAGACTGAAAAATTTTAGAAACATACTTTGTGGGAGAGGTAGTCTCAGTATATTACAATTTAATATTGAAAATTTCAATATCAGTAACGCAAAGATTTCTGATACCAGTAGTCTTTAAAAACTAGTCATAGATATTCTGAATATTTGTTGAATTGCATTTTAACAAATGCTGGAGATACTTTGAATTTTCAACAGACAGATTTACTTTAGATTTTAATCAGAAATTTATCACGCTGATTAACAAACACTGAATACACATCAAAGTAATTATTTTTCTGCTGAACTTTTGAATTCTTTTCCTCCAAAAATTTATAAGCTTTAGTTTCAAATTTTTTAGTAATTTTAATTGAATTTATTACTTGAACGCTTAATTATATTAAAATTATTCCTTTTTTTCTGTCAGCCAAAAATCAAGGATAAACTCTTGAAAAATATATTGGTAAACAACCATTTTCTTTTAGAAAGCATTTAATTAATTAATTCAAATACTGAATTTCATATTTAAGTGATATCGATATATAAAGACAACTTTTATCCGACTATAGCCATAGATAAATAAAAACGA
The DNA here is from genome assembly GCA_026290005.1 of Latrodectus geometricus. Classification (NCBI taxonomy): domain Eukaryota; kingdom Metazoa; phylum Arthropoda; class Arachnida; order Araneae; family Theridiidae; genus Latrodectus; species Latrodectus geometricus. The sequence continues at coordinate 249,162 of JAPDSC010028211.1, forward strand.
AACACAATATATTGTAAATCACAAAAATTTGAATTAATTTCTTTTTACTTAAATTTATGATTACTTTCTGGGAGAATGAATAATGTAAAATCTTAAACTTGAAAATGATAATAACTGTGATGCTGTAAATGTTAAGAATTGAGTTCTGAAAATATACATTTCCCTAAGAATTTTATAGCAATCCGTGGTGGCAACGAGGATTCAATTTTGCAGATAAGAAAATACATAAAAATTGTATTACAAAGAGAAGAATACAATAAATAAATAAAATTTTATTTCTTTATAAGCTTAAGAATGAACTAAAACTGTAATAAAAACAAGATTATTACTGTTTTAAATTCAAGGGAACTTCCCATCGATACAAATGGGTGCCTTCTCAGTAATAAAAACGAAGCACTGTCCTATATCTTTGAGGTGATTAGAAGAAGTTTAAGAGAGGAAGATTTTGCCTTTTTTTTTGGTAGTCTAAGAACAATGTATTGAATTTATGATAAGTGAGATTAGACTTAAATAAATAAATTATGTGCAGAGAAAACGATTAAACATGTTTCAAACACAAGCAAAGTTGAGAAATGAAAACAGCCGAGAAATGAAAAAATAGAAATAAAAATGGTTTGAATAAAGAACGGCGATTTTAAAGAATCGAGCTAAGAAAAATCTAGATTGAAATAAGAGCTTGGATTTTAAAGATTGTTCAAGCAATCAGTGAACCAACTGAGAATTTCCTTCTGTGAATAAGTTTTTTTTTTATTCCTATTCCTAGCTAGAAGTTTTCTCTATAAAAAGTAACCAGTTTCAGGATATATTAGTTTAGGGAAAAAGTTATAAATTATTTTTTCGGTAGACGTCTGTAGTGATCGCTATCTCGTGAGGTATCTATCAAACAATTTCAGATTTATGCTCGTTGGAAAGGTGATATTTGACACTAAAATATCCTCTTGTGGTTTTTTGTTTGATTAATTCAGTTACGAGTACAAGGTTTCAAAAATGGAAGACAACAAACAGAAAATTCGATACATTTTCGTTTTTCTCTTGTAACGGCGAAAAAGATAGCCGGATGGCTAGAATTGTGAAAGGTGTTTATGGTCCTATATAAGACTGTAACAACCAGTTACGTACAATTTTTGTTTCGTCGATTCCGTTTGGGTATTTGGATGCTAAAGATGCACCTTACATGGATACAACATCGTCGAGAATGTCTATAAAATATCAAAAATTATCAAACTTGACAACATGTCAGCAGTCGTAGCTTCACACAAGACCTAAAACTCTACATGAAAACTGTGTTAAACCTTTTTACAAAGCGAATCTGAAAGAAGTTACAAAAAGTTCACGTAAAAATAATGGATTTCTTTTTCCCCAACCTAATATATATTAAAAGTAGATAAACTATAACAAAATGGTAGTAAATTCCTTCTGACAATTATATGTTTTATATATAATTAATTTTTTCTATCGTTAATTTATATCCGTATATATGCTCGGAATCTATTTTTATCTCCATTTACACTTAGAATCAGGTTTACTTCGGAAATATTTTTCTGCCTTAAAGTCTTAACCACAACAATAAGTAAATTAGTTCTAAAGGTTAGAAATAATTTTAATTTTCAAGATATTTTATTTATGGCTTTTTGTGCTCAATTTTTATTGTGCTGCAACAGAATTTTATCTTATTAATTTAAATAAAATTAAATGTTACATTTTTTACTCGAAATTCATAGAGATGAAGTTCATTTTTCTGTCATCCAATAACCATTATTTTTAAGAATGCTAATTGAGGCTTATTTAAAAATTTTACATTTTATAATCGTTTTAGAAAATGATTCTGATTCTTAAAAAGACTTTTTGTACTCATATTTTACATTTTTGTATTAAAATTGTACTTTTAATTTATAATTTATTAAAATATCTTTCTTTTAAATTATTTTTGATATTTTATGTTAAGCTATATTATTTTACATCTAACGCGCAACATTAAATAGAAGATCAACTTAATATTACACAGAAATTAATTTTCAAAATCAATCACTTAAAAATTGTTTTCATTTATAACAAATATACGCTCTATTTGTAAAAAATAAATATCAAAATATTACTTTTCTTAATTTTGATTTTTGAGAAAATATGATCAAAAAATTTAATGTGTTTTTAATAAAAAAACTTTTTTCTATAATTAATTACATATTTTAAGTTTTAACAATTCCAAACATTTAAGCATTTTCAATGAAATATTTCAATCTAGTCATATAAAAAATTTCAGATAGATTATATATTTAAAATATGTTTCCTATCTGTTTACATTATTGCTTTCATTAGTCCTATGTTAAAGCTGCAAGTTGAAATTTGAAAATCTAATATATGGATCAAAACAATAATAATAATGCGTTTCCGTTTTTTGTATATATGTCTTTTACGTTGGATGCTTTGAAGTTTTCGGAGTTTCTTCCCTTACCATATGTTAATACTGCCACCACCAATTATCAGTTTCCAGAAGATTGATAATAGTAATAAATATAAGAATACCTCACAATAGCCTTTAGAGCATGCCTTAGGCTATTTATTTACACAAAATATAAAATAATCAACATGAAATAATTATTTTTTACACACAAGAAACATTAAAATACAATGAAGGATTTGATACACAATCTTATTTAACGGTGAAATCTGTGTATCAAATTTTAAAGTACCTTCATCTTATTGTATTAAGAAAATTCATTTTAAATTAAGCTGCATCTCTTGTTATTTTAATAGATTTGCTTAATCAATTCAAATATGTTAACAGATTAAAACCTGACAACAATACTAGATTTACGATAATTCTTTGAGATTAAATTTTTCAACAATAATTTTTGAAGTATTGCGTATAGGAATTAATCACTAAATAAAACTTTAAAAAATTTTATTTAGTGATTAATTCCTATATAAAAAGAATCACTTTGCCTCTATTATTAAAAGACTTCATAACTGTTTTCTTTTCAAGAATATTGTTGTTGGAAGATAATAATCTTCCAACAAAGAGATCAACAAAAACTTTTTAATGTTTGAACATTATTTCACAATCCAATTTTGTCATTTATATACGTATTCAAAATATTATCATAAAAAATAATTTTTGCATAGAAATAAATTGTGCCTTTATTAATGTGTTAAAAGATCGGTCTTTTTCAAAAATATAACTGACTACCCATTTGTGTCAAAAATATATTAAATAAATGGTTTTATAGTGAATAATTCCCTTTTTATTTGATTTAATTATAAGTAACAACAGATTCTTAATTTTATTAAAATTGTAAATGTGAAACATATGTCCAGTACGCTTATTCATCTGAAAATCATAAATTTAATAATGCGTAGGGTTTCTGTGAACTTATGTTAAATTTTTGAATATTTACGCATTAAGTATGCAATTACTTATTTTAATATTTACTACTTTCCAAACACGCTATACAAGCATGAAAAATTATATGTTTTGAATACACACACACACAGCATATCATGTCAGACTTCAAAGACTTTTAAGAAATTAAAGTTACAAAGCCCGGACTGTCTGATGTGACAGTGACCAAAACATTCAAGTTTTAAGGTATTTCTAGAAGTATGGTGTCTAAAATAACAGCGTACACAACACGTGGTGAAACGTGCTCAGCAAAAAGAAATTGTAAAAGAATCAAGAAGCTGAATGAAAAAGATTATGAATGTTAAAATTTAAATTTTAGCAAAGAAAATTTCAGCTAAAGAGACTTCAGAGCCCAGTCAAAATCTGTATAAGGATCAAAATACCGATTCTTTAATGTTAATAATTAATGTTATAAATTTCCATATGAAAATAGAACGTTTACTGTGGAACAGTAATTCCCAAGCCCCTTGTCGTATGTATTAATGATAAATGTCATCTACAGAAAAACTACAACCACAAACTTGGTTGACATCTGAAAAAAAAAATCTCAAGGAAAAAGAATAGAGGAACATTAACAGACTAAATTCAACTGATACAAACTTTCTTTTCCGATGGAGAAAGTCTTTTTGAAGATGATAATAATAATCTCCTTTAGAGAAACTTATTCAGTTATAGCTGGAGGAAAAAAGTAGAAAAAAACGTCTTCATTTCCTGAAGCATTTTGACTTCAATATAACTCAGTTATTATGGCTTGTCTTAAAACGTTCAATCAGTTTCTCTAACACCATTTCTTCATGATCATTATAGCGTTCATTCCAGAAATCACAAATTTCTCGAATAAATAGTACAATGTTCCTTTAAGCATTATTCTTCATATGCACAATTCAATTATCAAGCAAATGCCTTAAAGCTGTCTTACAACACAAAGGTAATCATACTCCATAATATTAAAAGACTCCTTACAAAATTTGGTGTGTTTTTATTATTTTAAAACCATATATAATTACAAGAATTTGATGTTGATACTGAAGCAATACTACATAGCAATTTAAATTAAGGTGTGTATTTATATTGGAATTTTTTTCAAAATATAAATAAATATAAAGCATTTAATAATAATGTCTGAGACAAAAAATATAAATTCTCATAATTGTATCGTAAAAATATTAGATTACTAAAAAACTTATTTATGATTCAATGTTAAATTGCAGTTTATATATAAATGACATTTTACCCTATTTAAATTTTATTTATAAATTTGAGAAATTTTTATAGACAAAATAATTTTATTTTTTAATTTTTAATAAACTAAATATATTTATGTGTATTACATATAATATAAATATTTATCTCAGTGCATTTTTATACAATAAGACTCTCATCGATTCAGATGAAATCGATGGCAAACTATACATAACATGTTTAATGAAATAATTTTACAAATTGATGAATTTACTATTCAAAAATTAAAATTCTTCCATCAACAAATTAACTAAAGTGTTACAAAATTTATGCTTGAGCAATTTTAATTCATTAATTTCCTTACAAAATGAGGATTTCAAACTTAGATTCAATGCACTCTAAATAAATTTAACATATTTTCCCAATTTCAGCTAAATCGCTATTTTCAAAGCTTTTTGATGAATGG
>JAPDSC010028211.1:254219-267480 GCA_026290005.1 Latrodectus geometricus
TATTATTTTGAAACAATTTACCAACACTTATATTATTTATAAATAATTAGAAAATTTTATAAAAGTATTTCAAATAATAATAATTTTTTGAAATACTTTTATAAAATTTCAAAAAATTATTTTTTGTATAAATCATAAAATCTAATTTTATTTTCATTCACATGTAAATTTATAAATCATTTAAATGTAAATAAAATTTTTGCCCATTATATTTTTAAAGTGGAGTAAAATATATAATTTCATATACATAGTTTTTTGTTTATACTCTCCTTAACCTCTTTTACCTCCCCTTATCCCCTTTTACTTATATTATTAATAATTGAACAATGTAAACTTGTGCTTCAATACTCTAAAAATATGCCACCATCTATCAAAGAATACTTTGGATTCCAAAACATTCTAAACAATTTTGCAATTCAACAAACGTATTAGTTATTTTAGACCATATCTTACCATCATGCTTCTTTCGGATGCACTTTGCATGTACATCACTTTTTCTAGTAATACTTATTTATAAAGTTTAGTTGGAATCCCCCCAAAAAATGACTACTAATTTAAATTTCTCATAAACAGCACACTCTATACTTAAAATAGGAAAAATATTCAGGACTGTGAATATAAATTTATAGTAAGAGAGATAAAGTAGCTACCTAATTTTATTTGTAAAATTTTTAAAGATTTGTATAAATTATTTTAGAATTTTAACTTCAACAAAAGAAACAAAGTTGTATATAAAAACAATAAAATTGATATTTTTCAATTTATAATATTAAATTATTATGCTAAAATAGAAGATATATCATCAAATTTGAAAGATTTTTAATTAAAACACTACATTATTACCGTGTACTCTGCTGCAACTAAAACTGCAATACCAAGAAAGACAAGAGTTATCACAACAACACTTATTTTGTAGTTATCACGTTCACCAAGTATCAAATGATTAAATTTATAGACATCTGTAAAGTGTGGTTCCTGCCAAAATAAATATCCATTGTTAAAGATGACCTCTAAAATAGGCCTCGGTATTGATTCAAAGAAAATTTAGATATATTCTTGGGGTACAATAGACCAAGCAGCTTCCACACGCTGCCAAAGTTGATCTGGTGTAACAAATGGAAATATAATCTGGGTCAATCATTGAACAACCATGAGCCACGTGTTTTTTATCGACGAAAGATTTGGAGAGTGAGCTGCCCAAGGAAGCAATTCAATATGACGATTGACAAAGAACACTTGGAAAATTCGGGCTACATGTGGTCATGCATTATCCTGTTTAAATGTGGCAGTTGGCAAGCCCTGAAAGTAAGGAAGGATAACTGGCTCTAACATCTCGGAGATATAGTGCTGGCTGTTTAAAATACCAACAATGCGTACTAGAGGAGTGCGAGAGTGATATTCAATACCGTTCCATACCATAATATGCAGAACCAATGTGGTGGTACATAAAAAAGCTGTTCAGCATCCTCTCTTCACTCGAATGCGACTATTGTGAGGTGTTGCAGACAGAAACATGACTGATCAGTGAAGACAATTTCAGCCCATTCTGCCATCTACATCCTTTTTTTATCACACCATTGGTGGCGGAGACGTCAGTGGTTCTGCGTCAATGGTAGATGAAGCGATATGCGTCTTGTGGACAGACCACTCTGCTGTAAACGGCATCGAATGGTATGCGCAGACACTGTATGATGCGTTACAGACTGAATGTTCTGTGCTATGGTTTGTGAAGTGGCTGAGTGATCCGTCACTGCTATGTGCACAATTTACCTGTCATCACGTGAATTGGGGCACTGAGATGGATGCGATCGAACATGTCTGTCCGACGTACCCTCCTGCATCCAACGATCACGTATCCGCATTACAGATTTTTGTTTCATCCAACAACACTACCGATTTCCCTGAAAGATAATCCATAATCTATGTATGCCACTATTTTTCCTCTTATAATCTCGAATACTTGATCGAAACAAAGATCGCTGTTTTGAACGAGTTATAATTAATTTTTTTTTTTTTTTTAAAAAACTACAAGAAAATCTCAATTACGAAACTTGAAATCGTCACAATATCCAAGCCTTTAATAGAGATTTGAAGTGGCGCCACAGGCACGCGTGATGTGCGCCTGTACTGAAATTCTAATCATTATCATACCTCAACTCCACTTAACATGTTATAAATTTCAGATTATTTGCATGCTTCCTTCAAGTGCTTTCTGTGGCCTTCAGTGTATTTTAGGGTTTTTTTACAATTACACAAGGGCATTCTCAAAATAATTAATTTTCAATTAATTTATAAAATTTTAAATAATTAAAGCTAATACTTAATTTAAAATAATTTTAGACTAGTTTAATTTTATAATTTGAACAAAAAATAGTTAAGAAAATTATGGATTGTTTTTTTATGACATGTTGCATTAAGAATTTAAAATGATTTAATTACATTATTTTTACGAAGTAATAATAGTTTCAAAGCTAATAAAATAAGAAAATAAAGAATTAGAAATTTTTCCGAATGTTATATAAGTGCTTGGTAAAACTTTTACTCACATAAAACAGTCTATAGAAAAGTATTTTTTTGCTAAGCAAAACTAACAGTGGAAATATTAATATAAAAATGCTGTAAGCATTAAAAAGTTCAAGAAATTTATATTCTTTATTAATTTATACAGTTATTAAAAACTGCCCTACACATGAAAATTATCGTTTTGTTTTTTCATAAAAATTTCAGAACTGCTTACATTCTTTTATTTTTTTTCATAATTGTTCTAGAAATATCTACTTTTCCTGAATATTAATTTAAACAAAAATTTTTATAAATACTTGTACTTGTATTGTAAACCTTTCATTTGGAAAACCGTTAAGTTTTAGTTTGATATATTTATGATTAATAAGAGATTTATGTTAAAAATTTCCTTTTATAATTTAACAGAAATAGTTTCAAAAATTCCTTAAGAAATGTATGTAGAAATTTTCTCTTTTAATATTATTAGTAATGAAAATTAATAATGCCAATATCAGTAATTTATTTTGTAATACCTAAATATGACAAATAATTCATCTGTTTATGTTCTTAAAACTCATTAACTTCTTTATATAGTCTAGCCTAAACACTATAATTTAAATATATATTTAGTATATTCTGTTACTAAAATCTCTTAACTTTAAGGAAATAAATTGTATAAAAATTTTTATTCAAGATAGTGAAATCTAAAACTATAGACACCAAAGTCACTTATAAAATTCTTTTTTCAGAAAATATAAAAAACAAATAATGAAAAGTATACACTCTTATTAGATGTCTAAAATTTTAATAAGTAGTTAATAATAATGTTTGTGAAAGAAAAACTTTCTATATTTTTCTCTCTTTTTAAAGCTCTAACTATTAATTAATGAATATTTTTAAACCATGTACTTACGAAGATTGGCATAAATCCTTTTAAACACTACAATAAATTTATATATCTGAGAAATTACCTATACTTAGTTATTAAAATAAAACGCACAATTTGTAATTAAAAATCAAAATATTTAAAAATTGGAGGACACATTAAACGATAATTAAGTAAATTTTGAGGATTTTCCTAGAGTTTATTTCAATATTCAATAAAACATTTAAAAAAAATTGTATTTAGAAGTAATATGAAACCAATTATTTATTTATAAATATTTGGCTTTAACAAAGTTTTTCAATAAAAAAAGAGATTGTTATTATACTTATATAAAATATTGGCTTATCATAAAACTTTAAAACAATTGATTTCACATTAGTCATAGTCATTTTAGTAAGTTTTTCAGCTTACACCTGTTTATCTACAGTTAACTATATATTAAAATTGAATATGAAATGTTATTATTGCTATTCGTTCCATAATCACATGACTTTGGTTTTGAAATTGATAATAACCATTTTGTATTATATTAAAATGTTAGTTACATAATAATGTTAGTTTCAGTGTTGCTTCATTGTACATAATGTAAACTTAAATGTCTTCACTAGTGTTGTCAATCAGTGAAGCAACCCCTGAAACCATGACTTGATATTGATAGAAATAGATTAATATTATTTCAACTTAAATAATATCAGATTGCCTATTTCGTTTTTTATATTTCAAATCAATGAACACTGAATTTTATTGTAAATGTCATTGGAATGTCACTACCAAGCTGAACTAACTTTAAGCTCATATAATATAATATTCTCATTCATTTCTATGTGCAAAGTTATTAGTTGCAAAACACAGACTACAGCAAATACATACTTAAATATTATTATTTTTGCGTTTTGAAGTACATCTATTTTTATGCATGCCCTTTTCAGCGCTGAATCAAAAAGATTTATCATCAAACGACAAGTTTTAAAGATTCATCCATTGCATATTATTACAATATTGCACACAAGTAATTTTACAAAACTCATTTTAAATTAAATTTTTCCATTTAATCTCATTTACAAGATTTCTTAATTCTAATAAAAGATGTGACTCACTTCAATCTAAAATCTGTTTTAAAGTAACATTGTATGTCTGCATCTGTATCTAATATACTTTAATATTTTAATTTAATTAGATATGAATTGATTAATGTGACAATTTACAAATTTCCTTTTTTCTGTTTTAATGTTTTTTTTCTATCAAATATAATATAATAATGGTGTGAGCAGGCATTTGAGTGCTACAAAGAAACACTCTAAATTCTCATAATACACTACTGGCCATTAAAATTGCTACACCAAGAAGGCGACATGCTACAGACGTAAAATTTATACGAAAGGAAGAAGGTGCTGCGATATTCAAATGATTAGCTTTTCAGCGCATTAGGACAAAGCTGGCACCAGTAGCGACACTTACATTGTGTTTAAATGAGGAAATTGTTCAGCCGGTTCCTCATACACAAATTGCATTTGAACGTTGTTGCCTGGTGAAAAGTTGTTGTGATGCCTCGTGTAAGAAGGAGAAATGCGTACCAGCACGTTTCTGACTTTGATAAAGGTCGAATTATAGCGTACCGAGATTGCGGTTTATCTTATCGCAGTATTGCTGCTCGCGTCGGTCGAGATCCAATGACTGTTAGCAGAATATGGAATCGATGGGTTCAGGACGATAATACGGAACGCCATGCGGGATCTCAACGACCACCTATCACTAGCAGCCGAGAAGACAGGCATATTATCCGCATGCCGTAATGGATCATGCAACTAAGTCACGAGCCGTGAGTCAAGAAACGGGGTCGTTTGGAAAACAACAAGTGTCTGCACGAACAGTTCGATGACGTTTGCAGCAGCATGGACTCTCAGCTCAGAAACCATGGCTGCGGCTTCCTTTGACGCTGTGTCATAGATAAGAGGGCCTTCAATGGTGTGATCAACGACGAACCTGGGCGTACGAATGGCGAGACGTCATCTTTTCAGATGAATCCAGGTTCTGTGTACAGCATCATGATGGTCGCATCCGTGTTTGGCGGCATCGTGGTGAACGCACACTGGCAGCGTGCATTCGTCATCGTATACTGGCCCATCACCTTGCGTGATGGTATGGGGTGCCATTGGATACACGTCTCGGTCACCTCTTGTTCGCATTGACGGTGCTTTGAACAGTGCACGTGATACTTCTGGTGTGTTACGACCCGTGTCTCTACCCTTTATTCGAGCCCTGCGAAACCCTACGTTTCAGCAGGATAATACCCGATCGCATGTTGCCGGAATTGTACGGACCTTCCTTGATACGGAACATGTTCGGCTGTTGCCCTGGCCAGCACGTTCTCCAGATGTTTCACCAATAGAAAACGTCTGGTCAATGGTTGCCGAGCGACTGGCTCGTCACCAAACGCCAGGCACTATGGTTGATGAACTGTGGCATCGTGTTGAAGCTGCATGGGCATCTGTACCTGTACATGCAACCCAATCTCTGTTTGACTCAATCCTCATTCGTATAACTGCTGTTATTACTGCCAGAGGTGTTTGTTCTGGGTACTGATTTCTCAGGATCTATCCAGCCAAATTTTTTGAAAATTTAATCACTTGTTATTTCTAGTATAATATATTTGTCCAATAAATATCATTTTGTTATCTGCATTTCTTCCTGGTGTAGCAATTTTAATGGCCAGTAGTGTATTTAAGAATGGGAAATGATGAATCACATATTTTACAGAATCTTAATTGCAGTTTAAATGAATTATTCAATATAATATATTCTTAATTATCAATATAAGGTAGATGAAATGGGAAAATTGTTCCTGATTCAAATTTGAATTAAGTGACTTTAAATCAATTATTAATATCTGAAACTGCTGTTTGAAAGTCATGATTACGCCTCATGTACAAAACATAAATGCCTACTAACATGTGAATGACTTTATTTCGAAGTTAGCCTACGATAGCGTCTCATCTTATAACGATATAATGGCCAATATTGATCAGAATCTGAAGTCTGCCGGAAAAATATGGAATTACTAGGTTAATGCCGGATAAATAAAATGCAGAATAGAATTTTAACAAATATAACCATGAATGAATGAAGGCATTAATATAGCAGATTAGAAAATAAATATATTTTTTAAAAAGTTGAAATGAGATAAGTTACAAATCAGTCAGTTACTACATAAACAGTTCGATTATGTTCGCCGCAGGTTAGACTGCCATCATGGAAACAAATTTTTCAGTTAACCATAATAGAGTGTAATAACATTATAGAAACCACTATTTCCAATGATCAAATCAACATAGCATTTTTATGCAGGAATGGTATCACATTATATTTATCATTAATTTGTGTATATAGTAAAATGAAGATGACATCGTAGATAATGGATTTTGGCAAACATTCAATTAATAGCATCCTACTAACTTATTAACAAGGTTGATAATCGATCTGAGGTCTAGAATGATAACTGATATAGGAGATAATACGAGGTACGTGATAACATAAATTGAGTCTTGATCATTTCTTGTATTTTCTTACAACATTCTGAACAGCAAGCATTGAATTATTTTTATTGATTGCTGCTTAGAATGGTGTATTTACTACTACACTGCCTTTTATTTGACACAGTGTTTTGTCACATTAATGTACCAATATGTTACTAATGTTATCCTAACTTTCTTTACTATAGAATGTATTCAACTGCAAATTTTCTTCACCTCTTAAAAATTTTCTGTAAATGATTGCCAAACAATTAGAAATAACCAATCACTAGTTATTGATATTAATAAACTGTGACTTATTCCTGGAGCTTTAAAATGAGCTGTATATGATATCCAAATTTTGATACTAAAAACAATTGAATAAATTGTCATTTCTTACAAACGGTTGTTCATCCAGGTTCTCAGATTTATAGAATCAATACTCAGAAGATATCTATGACTCAAAGTGTCTTAAATGTTTATGACGTATTCTCTATTATTATATAGGCCTTCAAAAGAATCACTAAATTGCTTGCCTTATTTACTTCTATTAATTTTAGGGCTATCTATATAGTGTCCACATTGCTATTTACTGTCTAATCAAACTCTATCTTTGAATAAATGTCAGCTGTATTACATGATATATGTTATTACATGATTTATCTGAATGTTAACCATTCCTTAGGCAATATTTAGTCACATAAAAATTGAAAACACTCTGATTTATAATGCGTGTGTGTGAGAGAGGGAGAGAATAACATGAGACTTGCATACTAGCAATTAAATAGTTTTAAGAAATACTTTGTTTGCTAAATTTTAAGCAATATTAATGTGATAATGATATTTTCATAAGTATTATAATCAGCCATAAGTTTTCTATACTTTCTTCTCATTTTAATGATTTTTATCATTAATCTAATCAATTGTAATATGAAGGAAAATTTTCTATTATTCTTTCATCTTAAAAATTAAATTTAAACACCTCAAAATCTAAAGAAGTAATTTAATTTTAATATTATAATTTACATAAGTAATGTATAAAATTTAAATTACTTTGTCTCCATAAATATACAAATTAATTTTTCCTTTATTAGAAGTATTTTCAAAAGATCATTTGCAGTACTATTTTCCTTTTACAATACATTTAAAATTAATTTAAATATACTAAGATTTTGTTATGCATAGAAATAAATTTTAAATTGGAGAATTAAAAATATTTTTAATTAAATATGCAGGCACCACGCACACATTTTATAATTTAAAAATTTTTTTAATTCTTGCGGCTACCAATTAGCCTTAAATATTTAATCAAATCTTAATTACTATTAAACATTTAACATTGGATCAAAACAAGAATATCACTGGAGAGTAAATAAGAGATACTGCTGAAAAATTTTAATTAAAAATTTTCCTTGTTCGCATTGAATTTTAAACAGAATATTCAAAATAATTACGTAAAGCGTTTAACATGAGGTATTTTAATTTAAAACAAACATATATATACCCAAATTAATTCTTTAAAAATAAATATTTAAAAAATATATATCTCTAGATTTCAAGACACAAGAGTAATTTATAATAAGATATTAGTAATTTATAAATATTTTGTTACATTTATGTAAATAAATAAGAATTTGTGAAAATTAATAAAATATATTTTTATTTTCCTTGTTATAAAACTATAACATTTTTTAACCGAGTTTATTTCACTACAATTAAGTTTTCAGTTTTAAACTGTTATTAACTCGAGTGTCAGAATAGTTGGTACGTCAACTTATTGCCGTTCGTAAGACCATGCAAACAAAAGTAGCACAACATGACATGGCAAGGACAGGATTAAAATCTGATGTACCGTTGGGTCAATTTACACTATAAACCTGGTAGAACAATCCACATATCAATTGAAATCTCAGATAATCTTTTCTAACCGAAACTTTAATAAGCATCCCAGATATATATTCAAGGATGCTTATATTATAAGATTTAGTTGCCCAATAATAATGTCAAAACCAAAAGCGTGATCCCGAAGTAAATGAGAGGCAATTTTCGACGTGTAGGATGTCGATTTTCCATGTTGAATATATTTGTTGGTATTCCCAATGGACTTCTTTGAACTTGCATGATTTAACAATTTATGCTTACGTATCTCTCTCCTATTGAATCATCAGGAGTTCCCTACCATACTAGAGGCGTGCGCTCTATTCCATAATAGATACTTCACCAACATTATCATTTTGTTGTTTATATAAAGGGTCCCTAGATTCACGGAGATTTCTCTATATCCTCATACTTCCATATTCCTGATGAAGCTGGAAACGAGGTTCGTCAGATTAAGAAATTTTGGAGCATGCAGTCAACAAAAGCATATTTAAGCGATTTTGACTACAAAATCCTATATTAACGTCATCTAGCTGAACATATGCTGACACTGAAATATCTAGTTAATAATTTGCAGGAAAGAAGAACAAGGAAATGGGAGCAATTGGAAAACATGCTCATAAATTGTAGTCAAAGCTTAGCAGAAATTCCTTAAATGGACCCAGAAATAAGAAAGAAATTTTTCCTCGTCACGGCCTATTCTAATTTTTCGAGTCATTGCCAATTCTTTCTACTTCCAAATTTTCTCCTAATCTGATTCCAAAGACTGCAGATGTGGATAGAGAAAGGTAACCGAATACACTACATCATCTGCACCTTAACATTATCCAGACATTTAGATATCCCCAGAAAAGATTGGAAGACTATGTTAATAAAAGTTTTGGGAAATTGCAAGTCAAGTTAAATAAAGCAGTGGAATTCCTTATCAATCATACAAATCTAGTTTATTGGATTCGGAAATATATTTTTAACAAAGATAAAATCAAACCTTCTTATCTTGTCCTAGAATGCTTATGAACTAAGATTCTACTTTTGTAAGCATTCCAATTTTTCTGTATAACTGATAAATTCTCTATTTCGGATAATCAAGAATTTTGTAAAACTTCAAAACAATTAAACTCATATTAACTGAATTCAATTCATTGTCAAACATTTAGTCATAGTATTATCACTTTATTCCCTCATCTTTATAATTTGACTACAAATGTATCAAAAAAAATAGTCCTATTTAATTACTGTAAATATCGTGATAATATATTATCTTAAAACAAAAGTCCCACATCAGCTCCCATTAAATTTGTTAAAACGCTATAAAGAGAATTTAAAGATTTTAAAATAAATTAAATCATTTAGTAAGAAACCATTCTCTTTTGAATCTAAAAAAAATTCTTTATTTTGTTATACATGGTATAAAGCCTGACACAGATTATTTGTATATGATTATTATGTTCGATATATAAACATGCTAGAAGTAATTCTTTTTTAGTAGTGACGCACTAAATTTGTCATTTTAATTATGTGAATGAATTATGTAAGCGATTCAGAAGATAGGTGATTTCAATATTCAAACACTTTGATTGCAATACTTTGATGCATTTATAAAATTTTTCTTAAATTTACATAAAACGTGATAAATATCTGAAGAAATACAAAACATTATGTTCATAAAAACAATGAAAATGGTTATAACTTAATTCATGATTGTGTATTTGTTAGTATAAAATGGAATAAAATTCTCAGCTTCCTCTGATGTCTGTGAAATTTTTGTTATTTTTTATTTATATTAAGCCATTTGTATATGACGTTATTAAAAAAAAAAAAAAAAAAAAGACCCACTTGCATTTATTTTGTTTTCCTGCTATTCCATTCGCAGATTTTCTAGATATATATTTGCTAATTTTTCACTTCTTTAGCACTTGGTTACGGGTTATTAATCAAAATTTCTTGCAAACAATATAGAAACTCTTCTGTTACTGTGTTTGAACTACAAGATGATAGAAATATTTGTTTTCATTGGTATATAAAATATAAATCTAAGCAAATGATTTTTAGTAAGAGTTAATAAATATTAATAGAGTTTTTTTTTCATGAATTAGGTATATCTTTTTTATTAAATTCTGATAACTCTCTTTTGCACACCAATTATAATGTTAACAAATCTAATCAACATACATAATGAACAATACTACTGATTTGAATATTTCTTCTTCATTGAAAATTTGTAACGGACAATATATGTATAATACATTATGTTTCATTAATGATAAGTTAATATTTTTATACATGCAAATACACGGTATTGAAATCAAAAATGGAGAAATAAATCAACTGAAATGTAAATTATTCTTTATAAAATTTCTATGTTTGCAAGTTTGATACAAATAAACTGATAAGAAATGATAAGAAATTTTAATAAGCTAGTAAGAAAGTAATAAAGGAATAAGAAAGAAAACTACTAAACACTATTAGATGAATATTTAGTTTTATCAGAAATAATCTGCTATTCCTGATATAAAAATATAATTTACATTTAAATACATTCCTCTAACCTGAATACAATGTAATTTACCTTTATTTTAAAAAATCATAAGATACTAAGACCTGTTTAAAAATACCCTTTAAATGGAATATATAAGCAGTTAAACTTTAGTTATTGTTATTCTTTGTCTAGACTCAGCATCTTTGAGTACCTCATTTTAACCAAACTTTCTCTCTATTATAAGAAGTACACTAAAAGTTTAGCTCAATAGCAAAATAAAATGATTTCTCAGTAAAGTGATTGGAGCAAATCTTGCCTTTGGAAATGTTATTATAGAAGCAATTCAAATCAAATGGATTCATTCAAACAATATGTTTCCTTTTAAGGAGAGTTTGCAGCTTAAAGAAATAAAAAACTGTACCATCCACACATGATTATTTTGTAAGCAACATGAGAACAATAATTTAAATTTTTTATAATAAAGCACAAAGTTTATTAACATTACAAGACAACCCAATTTCTTCTCAACTTAAATGCTGAAAATGTTTCGATGTTGTTTATTAATTCTTACAGAGTCTAATGAATGTCATAATTTCTTTGAGTATTCAAATGCTAACAAGATTAAAAATATAAATGTGAAATTGACTTAACTTTATAAACATTGTTAAAAATATTTTGGAATGAAAAATAGTTTTAGAATTTTTAAAAATAAACATTCTTGATAACTTTATTTTGCCTTTTTTTATTTATTTAATGTGTTTTAAGCTGTAGAGGATAAATTACAATATTAAAAATAAAAACTAGGAAAATATAATCTCAAACGAATTTTTATCATTTACTTAATAAACATAAATTTTTTTAATCATTAATTTAGTTTAATCATTAATTTTATTTTATAATCCAAATTTCATTGAGTATTAATTTATTTCAAAACATTATTATAAGAAAAGGCTTTGTAAAAGTTTCTATTTCTTAAAACTCAAGTAATATAAAGTGCTAAATTCCAAAATAAAATTTTTTCTTTTAAAATTTCAGAAAGTATATTAATTTATTTTAAGTAATATGCTTAAAAAATGGTTGATAAGAAATAAACTTAACATTTTTAGATAGAAAGTCTAATTTACATTAATTTTCATCAACATTAAGTTAACTGGAAAATAATAATTTTTATATGATATCAACAAATTGTTATTAGATAACTAGATAACGCACCTTTTGTAATCAATCAAATTATAAGTAATTCCAGCTTTATGGAATGGTAGCTGTTGCCTCTTTGTTAACAAGACCACTCTTGAAATATATAACTCGGATATTATTTTAACACAATCAAATGTATCAAAATAGCTATATGCACGTATAATGTTGTTACATACACGTGACTAAAGATTCAGCATAGAACTTTTACTTTGTATGAGGTGAATGAACAGTAAACCACCTAAGCATCAGTGCTTTGGTTACAATATAGGTAGATTATTTGCATATTAATATCATTGTACAAGTCTAGTGAAAATTCTAAAAAGCAGAGGTCGGCTAAGATAACCATTAACCAGTTAATTATTCGGCGACTCAAATTTACAAGACCCAGAGCTTTGTGTATCTTCAAAAGTATTAAGCTGTTACCTTTAAAATCAATGTTTCAAAGACGTTGTATTGACAATGTTTTCGACAAACACTTTTCATTTTAATCAGAATAATACTTTACAATGTCATCATAGTGTTACAACCTTAAAGACTAGCTTAGTTGCTTAGCTTATATTTTTTGCTCAACTGTCATTTTTTTAATCGAGACATCTAATTAGAATCGAGTCATATAATTTAAAGCATGCTTTGGACAATTAAAAATATCCACACTTGAATGTGGCAATAAGAGCCATAAATGTTCACCAAACATCAAAACTCTATTTGACAACCAGTTTGCGTATATATATATATACACACACACACACACACACACACACACATATATATATATATATATATATATATATATATATATATATATATATA
>JAPDSC010028211.1:291751-446535 GCA_026290005.1 Latrodectus geometricus
AAAAAAAAAATTCTGTACTCCGACCCCTGATATATATAATAATTAAAATTTACAAAAAAAGTAAAAATTTTAGTCAAAAATTATCTATTTATTTTATTTTTATTTTAAAGGCACCAAAACTAACATTTGTATAAGCTAGAAAAAAATTATTAATTTAGTTCCCTCAAAAGTTTTAATTAATCTGGTATTGCCTTGCATTTTTGTTTGGGATTGTAGTTGAGTTATATTGTTTTAATGTGAAATCTTTTCACTTTTGAAATATTTTCTTCATAAAAAATTATTTTACTTGACAAAATTTTAGAAATTTTAATATATTATAACGTAGCATAGTTAACTAAGTATACAAATTGAGAAATTTCAGTAGTTCTTTATTTAGCCCACACACACTTAAACTATTTATGAGAGTTAATTTACCAGTTAATATATCAAAAAAGACATGAATATATAACATATACTAAAGAAAGACATATACTAAAGAAAGACTAATATAACAAAAAATGTGAAATGAATACCTTAATAGATATGTAAATCTATATTATAAATATGCAATATGCATTCATTAACTCTCAATCAAAAGAAATTAAAAATAGTACTTTAGGTATTTATAAATGTATGATAAAATCATAAATTTATTTAAAAATAGAATATAATAACATTGTCGACTAAGTTTTAAGATTGTTAAAATAATATTTTTTTTTTGGTAATATAACATTGTGATATTTTAAAATCCAAACATAGTAATTAGATAATATTATAAACATTAATAGCAAAATATTTCTTTTAAACAAAAGATTATTATTTTTCTTATATTGACATAATTTAACAAGATGAACTAATAAAATTTATTACTGATTTTTAATTACTTACTAGAAAATCATTAATTAAATACTGCTTGAGATATGTGTTTTCTTAATAATTTTTCTGAAACATAAATCTCACTGAACAATAGAAACGTAGTTTATGATTTAATTTAAGGGAAAGAAAAGTTTTTCCCGATAGAAATTAATTAATAATTTAACAAGTCTTTGGAAGTTCTAAATTTTTCTTCAATTAAATTAAATTCGGAAAACCAAGAAAATGTTTTCAGAGGGAGATTAAAATTTCTAAATTCGGATATAAATTTAGTTTCTAGGAAAATCTAATTTCATATAGTTTTCTTAGAATTGAAATTTGTTTTGAATTTATTTATAAATAATTTGTTTTTAAATGCATTAATTTAGGAAATCTATAATAGAAAACTTATATTTTAAATCTCTTTGTCTATATGAGAAGTTAAAAAATGTTTTTAGTTGATATATTTAAGCTGATATATAAGCAGTATTTTTTTAAAACACAATAGTATTTATCAAGAAGAATTCTTTTTTCACATTTAGATATTAAATATTTTAAAACATTGGAGAAATCCTGTTCATATTAAAAAAACCAATTTTTTAATAAGATTCATTTACAATTCTTTATAAAACAGCATCGATAAGCTTCTCTCTCGTAATAATTAAAAAGAATCTGTAAATTGGAAAAATAAGAAATTTAAATGCAACAATTTTGCTTAGAAAAAGAGTTTTAACGTGTCTTCAAAAAAGTTTTTCTTTTAAACAGTAAAGAAACCTTTAAAACATAAAATAAAATTTACCCTAATGATTTTAAATATTTGTAACAAATACTTTAAAAAATGTTTTTGATGAATCTAATAAATTTATGCAAGAAATATTGAAATTTGAATTTATCTGATAATTTCATTCTAACATCGAAAATAAACTGAATTTGTAAATTTAGAAAACATTGTGTTTGAATAAATTTACATGTGACTCAATAGTAATGTATAACTTTTTTTTATGAAACAATGCATAATTCTGCAGAGTAATGATTTCTATAAATAATTACATTAAATATACAATGGGATTTTTAAAAGACTTTAATAAGTGTTCTAAATGCATTAATATAATATTATTTAATTTTAACAAAATCTTATTTTAGTAAAATTGCATTATTAGATAAATTCTCTAAATTATTTTAGTACTTATGCTGAAAACTATACTCACAATATTGAAATATTATTTTTCAAAATAAAAATTATCACTATCTCATTTAATTTTTCATTGTAACAAAAATGTGAAGAAACTATATAAAATATGTAACCATGCTTTTTCTTTATTATAGCAGGGATAAAATTTTAGAGGTGTTTCAAAAATACATATTCGATGAAAGAATAAATTTCATATTTGACTTTTTTCTTTACTTAACAATTTTATACCTTTTAATTTAACATTTACATGGCTTCTACAAGATACATTAAAATTAGTTGGAAATATTTCTATTAAGTTCATGAATATTCTGAATATTTAAGTATTTTATGTATAATTAACATGTTATCACTTCTTATTTTCATAACTTTTAATTTTGATTTGTAATTCTTTTAGTATAAATGCTAAAAAATAATATTTTTTGTATTCAATGGATTTACTTAAATATTAAAAGAAATTTCTTTTACATATAAATACTTTTATATGAATGGATTTTAAATGAAACTTTGATGTACATATTTTTTTTAATATATTATTACATACATATTAATTATTTTGTCTTCTTTATTTTGCAACACTACTGGATATTATAATGAAAAGAGGCAATTCTCTTTAAGAGTGTTCGGTAACTACTAAAATGGTAGTTTCTGAAGCTTAGGCATGTTTTGAAAAGTATATATATATAAACGAAAATAATTAAAAATGGTTTAGAGCAGCAGTTAAGTTTAATATCGAACGGATCTTTGCAAAACGTGGAAACACTTGCAATAATCAGGACTATATGCATGAATTCATCTCTATTATGTCATTGAAGGCGTTAGAAAGAAGATATTTAGTAAAAAGTTAATTGATTCGGAATTCAATAGTAATAAGAAATCCTCACATAGGGACATATACTAAATTAGATTCTCAACAGACATTTATTTTCGAAGGTTTGTAGCCTGAATGACTTTATACAATACCCTTAACGGCATAAATACAACAGACTGATTTCAAACAAATTTGAATAACAAACAGAACAAATTTAAAGCTGTACAACACCAAGAGATGCTCTAATTGTCTTTATAAAAGATTGTATTTTAATAATGAATCACACTGAAAATTATTTGATACTCATGACGAAAACAAAAGCGTCCAAAACTATTTTTCGAGTTATTCGAATAAGGTTCAAAATATATGATGTTTGTTTGAAATATCAGTATGACTTACCAGATTTAATCTCACTGGATTTCCTTCTGTGGAGTCATCTCAAGAAACAAATGTATGAAACCTCCTTGACAACATCACCAAACATTCAAAACAAAGTAACAAATGCTTATGCAAACCTGTTGCAATAATAGCCCCCATTTCTATTCAGTGAATATGGGCTATTATCTATGAAAAATTCTTCCTGGAAATTGGTTAAATCTCTTACATGAACTTCAATTATAAACATACAAAAGTGTTTAATTTAAATTTTCTCAATTTATCATTGGTTTCAAGGTAGTGAATGAATAATTGATTGAATTTTGATAAAATGAATCACGAATTAAAATATTTAAAAATGTTATTTATTATAAATCTCAAAGTTTTGATGCAATATAAATTTAAAATTAATTAAATTTTTTCTCATTTTATATTAAATCAAAAATATTATTTTTCAAAACATAAATTCATGGATAATGCTGCTTTAATTGTCATTTTCAGATAATTATTTACTATGTTTTGATTTATACAATTAATGAAAGAAGAAAATGCTGAGTATCTTTAGGACTGATGTTATGTCGTAATAAATCAATAAGTGACCTAATCAATATTTCTTGGTATCGTTATTTGTATGGATTAAGCATTGTTTTACCATACAAGCACCTACTTGAGGAAGAACTGCCACAACTAGGTTCTTCAAATTCTTGCAATTGATCTACCATTTCTTGATTAGATGCGGTGATACCTTTATTTTTAGAGTTTTTTAATTAAGAATATTTTAATTTTATCTCTGTTTCATAAGGTTACAATTACCAGTACAAAAACACTTAGAACTGCTTCAAGATGCTCAGATTGAAAGCAAGTTATTTCCGCAGAAACTTGATCAGACTGATTTTTTCCGTTAATGAAAAACACAAACCAATTTCAAAAATAACTAAAACTAATTCTTCTAAATAATTAACTTAGTTTCGATGAATTCAAACTTGCGTATTTATTAAATGAATAAATGAAATTAATTTGCATTAACTTGTAATCTTTTTAATCATAAATTTTGGATTATATTTTTAAATATAATTTTGTATTCAAGTATGCAGACACATTTTAAGTTTCTTAAGCAAAGTATTTTAAATATATTGTTGATTTTCATTGCTTGCAGATATATTAAATTTTAATGAATTAATCAAACGCCTTTTTTATTCAGCTACGAAAATTCCGAATCTCAAAAATTAACATATTCCAGTTATATCGAATAATTAAATAAATTGATTTTTCAGATAAAAAATTATCACATATTTTTCATTACATAAATCATGTGCTGCTTCACCTTTAAAAGATTGCAAAAGAGCAATTTGTTCAACACATCATAATTCTAATAATTTTTCGTTTGTCACCATAAGTCTTTATCTACAAAATAATTATTACTACAAAATAATTAATAACAAAATAATAATACTATTTTAAATATGATGGCTAATAAAAATTTTATGCAAATGTATTCATCAGCATAAAATCAAAAAAACTAAATTATTCTTTCCTTGCAATTTTAGACTTTGCATCCTTCTAATAGATATGAACAGACATCACAATATTTGTTCATAAAAAATTTCTATTTATCAAGTAATGAATTCAGTACATGCGCGCGGGTATTCAAATAACGATATACAATAAAGAGAGTGTTGCTATTAA
This sequence comes from Latrodectus geometricus, assembly GCA_026290005.1. Taxonomy (NCBI): domain Eukaryota; kingdom Metazoa; phylum Arthropoda; class Arachnida; order Araneae; family Theridiidae; genus Latrodectus; species Latrodectus geometricus. The sequence continues at coordinate 296,644 of JAPDSC010028211.1, forward strand.
TTATGTGTAATATCATTCTTAATTTGAGTTTAATTGGTTTGTTTTGAAAAAATATCTATATTTTAACAAATATACATTAATATATTTATATAATATATTATTTTTTTCTTTCTATTCAGAATTTTACTCAGTTAAAAGAAGTATTTACACAAATATTTTAAAAATTTTCTTCACTTTAAGTAATCATGTAATGGAAGCACTTTATCAAGCTTCTAATAGAGCAAGAAGAATTTATTTGTCCTTAAGTGGCAATAAGAACAACAAATAAAGTCTCAAAGTCCAAATGCCATGAAATATTAAAATCTTATGTTTTTCCGAATTTATTATTAATTATATATTTACGTATAATTTTCTAAATGTTGTTGCGTTGTGCTCAGTTATTGAGGATATTGAAATAAATTAATTTCAGAAGTAACCAGATTTGTTTTCTTTTCACGAACAGTTATAAATAGACATTTGTTGCAATAAAGTAATCATATATTGAGGTAAAAACTAATTTATCCCTTTAAATAGAAAAGTAAAACTTTTAAAATCTGATTTAAATATGATTGAAGTATTTAATGTTTTAACAGATCTGATTATCCATATTTTTCAAATTTAAAAATATATAAATAAGCACTTAGATAAAAAGAACATGAGTAATTTATTTTTACAAGAAAACAGAAAGTTTGCTAACTTGCAGAATGATTTAATTTCACAATTTTATTTTCAAATTTAAAGATGCTTCTAAATACACTGATGGTCACCCAAATTGCAACAACAAGAAAGACATGAGATATCACAACAGAATAGATTTCTGTGAAGTGTGGCTCTTGCCAAAATCAATAACCAGAGTAGCCACCATTGTTAGAGATCACCGCTGTCACGCGCCGCGGCTTCGATTCAAAAAGTGTTTGGATGTGTTCATGGTGTACAGCAGACCAAGCTGCCTCCCCTCTTTGCCAAAATTGATTTGGTGTAATAGCTGGGAATATAATCTGAGTCAATTGTTGAGCAACCACGGACCACATTTTCCCTCGGTGAAAGATCCACAGAGTGAACTGGCCAGGGAAGCAACTCAATTATGCAATTGATGAAGAACACTTGGGCAATGCGTGTCACATGTGATTACGCATTAACCTGAAATATGGGTGTGGGAAAGCACTGAAAGTAAGGAAAGACAACTGGCTCCAACACCTCGGAGATATTTCGCTGGCTGTTTAAAGTACCGGAAATGCTTACTATAGGAGTGCGAGAGTGATATCCAATACCACCGCATACCATAATACCAGTGTGGTGGTGCATAACGCAGTTGTTCAGCATCCTCTCCCCATGGTGTCTTCACACTCTTTATTGACCATTCATGGTGTTGCAGACAGAAGCGTCAATAGTCAATAAAGACAATTTCATTCCATTCTGCCTTCCACATTCTTCTTTCTTCGCACCATTGGTGGCAGGGAAGTCAGTGGTTTTCCATCATTGGTAGATGAAGGAACGGATGTCTTGTAAAAAAACCACTCTACTGTAAACGGCGTCCAATGGTACGCGCAGACACTCGATGATGGGCCACAGACTGAATGTGCTGTGTTATGGTTCCTAATGTGGCTGAGCGATTCGCCATTGCCATGCGCACACTTTACCTGTCATCGCGTGAAGTAGTGCATCGAGGTGGATGTGATCGAGCACGTCGTACCCTCCTGCATCCAACGATCACATATCCGCATTACAGTTGTTTGGTTTCGTTCAACACGACTACCGATTTCCCTGAAAGATAATCCACAATCTCAGTAGGCCTCAATCCTTCCTCTGTCAATCTCGAATACTTGATCAAGAAATGATTGCCTCTTTCTATGAGGCATAATTGATTGTTTCGTTTTTAAAAAAAAAATCACAAAAAAAAAATTCCAGAACTTGAAATCCGCAAAATTTCCAAACCTTAAATGGCATTTTAAAGTGGCATCACATGTGCACGTGATGCGCATCTGCGCTGAAATTCTAATAATTTGTATGTCTCAACTCTGCTAATGCATGTTGTGAATTTCATGTTATTTCCATGCTTGCTTCAGTGTGTTGCATTTACGGTAGGCAACAGCGCAGATTTAGCATTTAGAAGAAATGCAAAAAATTCTTATAGGATAATAACTTCTTCTGTACTATTATTCAATTTATCTGGTGCTTCGAATCAGACTTAAATAGATTCTTTTACATGCTTAATAATTTATTTTCAGAGAATTTTATTCCAACTAACCTTTCATGCTTCAGTGTCCATATTTTTAATATTTATATATGAGCAATTATACATAGATTAATTTTAATGTAATATCCTTTTAGGTTTTATTTTATGAAAACTAGATGAGTTGTTTAAAATTTTACCCATGCATTTTAACAGTTAAAAGGTACCTTTACTGTGGTAATAAAGAACATACTTTGAAACATATCTATATAAACAAAAATTTACAGAATATAAGCAAAAAACATATATAAGCAAAAAAATTGCAAAATTACAGAATATAAAGAAAATATACCAAAAATGAAACTTCTTAAGTTAATTCACATAATTTATATAATTATGCGAGAAATATAGTTTAGAAAAATGTTATTATATAAAAAAAAATCTAAACTACAAAATAACTTATACGGGAACAATCCATCACCAAAAAAACGAAAGAAAGTCTAGTTGATTTAAGTGAAAAACTTTCTTGTTTGATAAAGAACAAAATATTTTGAGTTGTTTACTTTCATAGATTTAGAAATTTAAAAAATATATGAATCAATTTTCGATCACTTCCTTACTAGAAAAAATAAATAACTATACGCTTTTCAATCACACTCTGAAAAGTTTCAAACTTTTTTCCAATTCTATGAAATATGTTTTCTTTCTTAGAATTATAATACATAGTTCCAATTAAACTATTATTAACATCACAAAGAGCATTGTAAAATATAATTTCTCAATTTTTAATTTTATTCATATTGAGAAGTTAAGTTTTCTGACAAATACGATATTAAAATTTAACGAAAAATTTCTCACGTTAGTAAGTTTACTTACATGTTTCTCATTATTTTTCATAACTACACAACAATTTTAGTTAATTGTAACACTGAATCATTAAATTTTTATATTTATGTAGAGTTAACTAATTTCAAAGCACAAAAATGGCTTGTAAAACAAGATTGATTTTATTTCCAAACCCCAATCATTTTATCTTTAATCCCATGTTACCTCTACTCCACTTTAACTAAACAAACGCTTTGTATATTATGCATGAAATCGATTAATTTACAATTTAGATAATCTATCATAGCAATTTGTACCCATTACAATGTGCTTTCTAGAAAAAATTCTTTTTTTATTAAGTTAGCTAATTTATAGTAGTTTCTTACTAAAATCCTTTCATTCTTAATTTAGTTTGATCAAAGAGAGCCTAACTTGCCAATAATATGACTGAATTATAAACTAATTAAAAATACACTCTTCATATTGAAGTGGTAGCACCAAGAAATAATGTATGTAGCGTAATGTAAATTTCAAGAGTGATAGTGGTAAGAGGATATACAAGTGATTATATTCCCGCATGCATCAGATCTTATAGTACTCATATTCAGACAGTAAAAACTAGCAACATCTCATTCTCTTAAAGGTTTGCTTATCATTTGTAACTTTTGAAGAAGCGTTGAAAATACCTTTGAGCATTCAGCTAACTCAATACCATCAGTTAATGAGGAATATGATCGTATTATCGAACTTCATAAACTGTGATTGTTATTGTGCATATTAGTAACTCATCATTAGAATAACGTAAGTACCATTCAACGTTGTGTTACACGTTCTATCAGGAAGGTCTATGTGCACGCCAAAAAGAAAGTGGGACACTGGTGCCGTGCGAGCACGTAGATCGACATATTCAACAATTGAACATTCGAGACCTTTCCTCTTAGAGCATATGGCATCCGAAGCTAATTGCCTCCGAGACCAGGGAAACTTGTTTTCTCCCAAACTATACGCAACACATTGCATGGAGTACAGTTACGTGCAAGAAAACCAGCAACATAAGTACTTTCGACAACTCAACACAACAATACACACCTGACTTGATATCATTATCGTCAGCATTCCTGAAGCATTGATCGGTTATTGGTTACAGAAGAATTTCTTTTTGTCGGTGGAGAAACGATGACCATTGACTTGTATGACCATGATCCAAAGAACGCTACGAATCATCAAACCATTTCGCCAAGAATCAAACTAGTTTTACAATGGGCATTATAGTTTGGTGTAGCATAATATTTCAATTCAATGATCAGTAATCCACTGCATCACATAAGCTGTGGAGCCCGTTGTTCTGCTCTTGTTACGGGGCGTACCCTACATGGCTCTCTAGCAAAGCAACATTTGACTACACATCCCTTGGTGAAATCTTAACTGATGAACTTGATATCTTTCTTTGGTTGGCATAAATCCAAATATAAATCCGATGGAACACCTGTGTGATCTCATTGAACATGAATTAAGAATCACTAGACCAGACAGTGGATGATCTGTGCACAGTAGTAGATGTGGTTTGGCAATGGTAACCGCTGGAAACTATCAATGAATTAATTGATAGAACGCCTCGCTTGACTGAGACCTGTACAGCAACACGAGGTCAACACATGCAATGATAACCATGTTTATAATGGTTTTACCTGCTTTTCAATTATTTTCATATTCACACCACCACTATCATACATGAAATTTATATAGCAAAACATAAATTATTTTTTGGTAGGGCATTTATGAATATAATATTGCTCTATTTTGAAAAAATTTTATTTCAAGCATTAATCAATATTGAAACAAATTTGCTTCATCTGAATTAATTTAAAAGTTTTTCTCTTGTCCTTCTCTAGTTATTTAAAGGCTAAATTTTGTTTTCACTGGTTTAATTATTACGAAGATTTGTTCAAAATAATATGTAAGTAAACAACGAGTTAATTAAAAAGTTTTTTTAATCGTAGTAAATTTAAATATTTTTTGATAAGCGAGAAAAAGTTACTTAAGAAATATTTCGATTATTCTAAACTTGGAAAGTTAAACAGAAATTTTATTTTCTATGTAATAATTCATTCAAAATAACATTTAGCTGAATAAAATATTATTATAATTTAACCTAATATAAAACATTATCTACAATAAAGTTGTTCATTGATAGTCAAATAAATTTACATTTAATTTTCAAATTCAAAATAAAAGAAATACCTAGACATCATTGTTTAATACGTTGTAAAACTATTTTTCTTAGTTTGAAGACATGAATAATATAGGATAATTAAAAGTTTCTTTAAAGTTGAATTATACATCAAATAAACTTTTTTAATTTTTTAAATAATAAGAAAATCTTATTATTTTAGAAAAAAAAACTTAAATTTAAGAAAACTCTTATTTTTATTCACGCATTTCAAAAAAAAATATTTTAACAAACATGTGTGAATTATATTAATAAAGAGAGATGTTAATTTAATCATTTAATTTTATTACATTTAACTTTTTTGAATGTTAGTACATTCAAAATAAATTTAGATAACAGAAAATTATAATGATTCCTCATTGTTTAAAATAAAGTTTAACATTTCATCTCTTAATCTCAATATAATAAATATTTATTATAAAAAACAAAAACGGAATTACTTTTTTATTTTTATGATTAAGTAAAGTTCTTCGAAAAACTCTTTCATAGTATCAGAATTAATACAATATAAATACTTGCGTTCCTACTAAATTAATCTGAATTTTTTTTTTTTTTTTTTGCTAATATTATTTATTAATATTTATAAAATTTTATCCGACTAATGAAAGTAAAAACAATTGTGATAAAAAACAAAGTTGATATGTATTCAAATAGTATTGTCAAATAGAATAGCACATATACTAAAATAATGATAAAATAAGTTATTTTTTATTGCATTGTTTATTATAGGATGAATTTCAAAAGATGTTTCTCTTTATAATTTAGCTCGACTGTTTAGTATAATTTATAGTGACAATTTTTTAACGATTATTTAAATAATTTAAAATTTGACTTTATTGTTATTACAAGATTATTACAATATTTTTACAATATTATTATCTAGAATAATTCAGGATAATTTTAAGATGAACTGTAGGAGTTTTTAATAATTTAACGTAAGATTTTAATTTGCTTTTTGATTAGTATAACACATCAACTATTTTCTATTTACAAACTTATTAATATCAAAAGAAATAAGAGAATAATATTTGTTCAAGGTATATGATAAGTTGCATTGATTTTATCAAAGTAACATAGATATAAAATGTATATTCAGCAATTCATAAAATTAAATAACCAGGTTTTTCTAAAGCTGGTATGTGATCAGCAAGAAAAATAAAATGATATTTAAAAAAATGGTTTAAAGAAACACATTATTAATTCCATAAATTTAAACATGCAATGATATTAATTCATTATAAAATTGTGAAAAATATTGAGAGTAATATATGATAAAAAAATATAAGATTTTAAAGCATAGAAAGCTGGTTTAAAAAGAAACACTTGGATTTGGATTACTAAACAGTAATTACTTCTTCAGAACTAAAAAAATTTGAAAACTGACAAAATCTGTAGAAGAAAAAATATCATCCGTTTGAAATGTCTTAGAGAAGCTCAAAGAATAAGAACAACTGAAAAAATATTGCAGAGTAAGCGGTGGATATGTTGAGAAAGATTTCTATATTCTAGACTTATTAAGGTAAAGATATTTTTAAAAGATATACTAAAAAGATAAAATTTTGGTTAAGACGGATAAAAATTTAGGGATGTTCATAAAATTGTGTAAAATATCACAGCTTGATGCCATTGCAAAAAATAGTACAAATGCAAAAAAAAATTTTAAAAAATAAGTATATATACTAGGTCCTCCCCATTTAAGTGTAGATAGAAAAATTGATAACCCCAAGCATCTGAGAGTAAACATTCCTAAACCCAAAATCTTCCAATTTCTCTATAAGATTTTTTTAATTATCTGCTGGACCTATTGGTTGTTAATTACACTAGGATAAAAAGATAGAGCCATCACCTCACGGATCATCGCTTACGAAGTAAACGTGTTCCTTTAAATATCTTTTTCCTTAAAAGATTTTCTTCAAAACTGAATATCACGTAATGAGTTACAGAAGTTCTTTTATACTTAATTATCTACCCTGACATTAAGATAGTGAAGCATAAGTGGTAGTTTAGATTAAACTAAATGTAGGAGAAATCTTCTTATCATTTTAATAGCCCATTAAGTAGTAATTCAGCTTAAATACATGAAGCATAAAAATTGCCATGGCGTCGTTTTAAAAATTTAAATATAAAGTTCTTTGGAATATCATAAATAAAGTTTTATAGTGTTAATGATTATAATGTTAAAATAAAATTTTAAGTTACGAAAGTACATCAAGAAAATACCTATCTTTTATGTCATAATTTAGTTTTTTAGAAATATTTTGAATAATTTTATCACCCCTTTTAAAGTTATTTTAAAATTAATGAATAAAATATGATAAAAAAGGAAAAAACATTATATTTTAATGACTAATTTTACATTGTTATTTATTTATTCCCTGAAGCTACCTTAAAGTCATTGTAAAATTAGACATTATAATGTGCTTGTTTCCCAATATTTTTACATGGTTTCATTAGTTATGACTATTTCATATTCCTATAATTCACATTTGGGTTTACAATGTAACTATAATTATTATTATATAGTATATATTAAGTGGGATAGGCAAATTTTTTATTGTTTTTTAAACTTTCCCAAACAGAATATTTTCAATAGCTAGACCAAAGTATCAATAACCACATTCTCTTTTACATATTTACACAAATCCAAAACCCTTTTAGTTTTATAATATTGGTTCCTAAAAATAAATCATTATCAAATTGTGCAGTTACAACAAAATTCAGATTAAAATAATTTTAAAATGCTTTATATTATATATGAAGTGTCCCTACATTTAGCACATAGTTGCATTTTTTTCAGTTAATTAAAATATTCCAATTTCAGTTTGATGCTATTAAATATCAATAAAACCTAGAAATTCTTATGCAACATAGCTGTTTTAATTAGAAAATTTTCAATCTAATTGAAAGTTATGATCTAAGATTTTCCTTAGAATTCACACATACAGATGACTATCAAAATAATGGAAACACTTGTGAATAAAAGGGACATTTAAGAATTCGCTTCGTAAGCATAAAAATATAATCTTAGCAACAAGAATTTTTTTTAATATAAAAAATACATGTATAAGGTTGTATGAGAGATCATTAGCAGAGTTGTCTACGTTTTAAATTTCTGTCTGAAGCGTAAAATGTCAGACCTCACAAATTTTCAGAGAGGCCAAATTGTAGGAGCCTGACTAGCTGGAGCGACAGTGACCGAAACATCCCAGCGTTTAGGCGCTTCTAGAGGTACGGTGTCTAAAGTTATGACAGCATACACACTGCGCGGAAAGACAAACCCAGAAAACAAATAGTGAACGGGGAACGGGGAGAAAACAAATAGTGAACGGAACGACCAGTGTCAATAATTACAGCTAAGAGATTTCTTCATAAAGAGAACATCTACGGCAGAACAGCAATTCCCAAGCCACTTGTCACAGATGCTATTGCCAAAAGTTGTGTAGAGTGATGCCACAACCACAAAACCTGGTCGATGGATAAGTGAAAGACTTATATGGTCAGACGAATCATGTTTCATAATTTTCCCCTCAACAGGATGGTTACATATCTGGAAAACACCTGCACAATCGTATGATCCTGATTGCCTCCTTCCAACTGTCAAGCATAGAGGTGGATCAGTCGTGGTACGGGCAGCCAATCATGGTTTTCTGCTGGTTTAATCGTACCCCTGAAAGGAAGGATCACTGGGGAGAAGTACAGAGAAGTTTTAGCTGACCAGGTCCATCCTATGATGCAAACTTTGTTTATTTTTAGCATTAATAGAGCACGATATTAGTGCCTAAAATAATGTTTTAAACTTTATCTAATAATAATAGATAAAAGTAATCCACATAGTTGTTTCCTGCCAAGAGACATAATTACTGATATTAAATAAAGTGTTTTAAGAAAGTATGAAAAATTTCAATCACGTATTAAGAAAACAATCTCACGGATTATTGATAAAAATTTGATAAAGATTTCTTATTAATATATAGATAAAAAATCAAAATTAATGAAATTTGAATCATAATATATAATGGTTAAAATAACAATATATTATATAAGATACCGGAATTCCCTCGAATAACTCTACAAGCAATTAACATCTTTAACATTGTATCAATATTCAGTCACATAAAATTAACATTAGAGATATTTTTATCTTATTTATATATATTATAAAAATAGTTCAAAATCATAAAACATTAATGAGTTTTAGTGTAATTATTTTTTACTAACTGATTTAAATTATTTAAAAAAAAAACTATTAAATATATGTAAACAAAATTCTCTAATCTGAGAAAAAATATTTGTTATAAAATATCTGTTCTCCATTTTACTTACTTTTTGCTTGTTACCAATATTAATTAAACTTTTGTTCCTCATATCCATTTTTAATTATTATTAGTTTAACGAATCTATTTCTCAATTCAGCTTTTAGTGTTGTCACCTCTAAAATACAATCATAAAGAATAAAAGCACAAAAAAAATCAAAAAAATTAAGTTAAAAAATTAAATTAAGCAGATTTACGTATATAATATCGTTTGATTGAATATTTATTAGCATTCAAGCTTCAAGTGAAACTTTTGTGTTTATAAAATGCCATTTTTAAACTACCTTTGATGTATAAGTCTCCATGGAATGTTGTTTGAAAGTCAGTTACACTATTTCTTGTTTAAAATAATTTAAAGTTACCGTAGCAGACAAAATATCTTATTTACATCATTTTCGGGTGAAATAAGAAAGATATTGCATCACATTTATAAGCAAAAAAAAAGGTTTTTTTGAATTTTTTTTTAATTATCTCAACTACATTTGAAGTCCCTATCCAATGTTGTTTGAAAGTCTATTTATTTAAGATAATATTGCTTTAATCTCTGCATTAATAATATATGAGTGTCGTTAGAGTATAACGACTTCTTTTAAAATATGTAATTCTTTATTAGAGCATTCTATTTGCTAGAATTAAAATATTTTTATTAAATGGACCGTCACAACAGATTTCTGATTTAACTATAATCATTTCTGTAATTAAAACTTTTTCTCTTGTGATTTATTTTTTCTATTATATTATCATATTTATGTACTTATTATTGCTCCTTTAATATCATTTCATCATTTCCGATTTCATAATTTTAAATAGTATATTTATTGATCTATATTTTAAATCATTGTTAATGCATTTTATATCCAATACATATATTTTCGTCAATTTTCCGCTCATTGTTATCATATGAAATATAACAAAAAATAAAACAAATTAGATTTTTTAATTGAAAACTCATTTTAAAAAGACACTCAAATTTTATGAAACTATGTTGATTCTTTAGAATCAATAATATAAGAGTATAAGGTAAGAATACATTATAAAAACTAAACTCATTTTCATGAAAATTTTAAATGATTTATGTCACAAGAAATAATGGAACAGTGGAAGTAAAGAATTGTGGGAATTAATTATTTTAATAATTATTAAAATTGTATTCATTATGATCCTTACAAAATATATTTTATTTATAATTAATAGAAATGTCTTCACAAAATTAAAAAATTTATCTGCTATAATAAAACAATAAAAATGTTAAGATGTTATATAATTATAATTTAATTAAAATAATGCTAATGGCACAGAAAATATAAAAATAAACATTTTTATTCATCACACAACATCCATATTCTTTCTAACGTCTATAAAATTCAGATAATTCTAAGTTTCTTTTTCCGCTTTCTCAAAGATTGTTATTTTACTTATACATGCGTTTATTACATCTTTTTCATTATACTTTAACAAGAATAGTCCATCAAGTTATTTTTTCTTTATTCTTGCGAAAAAAATAGAAGACATTAAATTCATCATCGTCATTATAAAAAAGCAGATTAAAATGAATTTTTGTGTAAACATTTTTATAAAACCTACCAAGTTTCTCATATTAACTAATTCTGAGAAAAAAAACTTTTATATTAATTTTACTTGATTAAAACGCAAATAATAATTTATTTTAAATGGAATTCTTTATTGTTGTGTAAAACTTTATTAAATATGGCAAGAAAAATTTTCAAATAAAATATTTTTAAGATCACAGAAGATTAAAAATATGTTATTAAATTTCATTAAATAAGTAGTATATATATATAAAATGAGATTAGCATATTTTGAAAGGAATAAGTGATATTATTAATTTTAATAAGATATATACTGGTATATAAATATGTACGCATATATTTACATGATGAATACATATAAAATATCAACAAAATCAATACATTGTAAAACTTTACCTTAAAAAAATAAAATTTAATAAGTTTCATTTCAGAAGAGTTCTGAGTTCAAGTGGAAAAAACAATGATCATCGTTTTTAAATTTTGAATATAAATAGCATTCAAAAATTATTCTTCAAATTTTCTATATAGATGAAAAAATAATTTTTGTGTAAATTTAATTTCAGTAAAGTGGTGTAACATGTTCAAATCTTTGTTGAAACATTCAAACTCCTCTATAAACTCTCTTAGGCTGATCATACATTTTAATGAAAATTTTCAAGCATCACAAAAATTTTGTTATGTTAGCATCACTTCGTGTTACACAGAAAATAATTTGATTTATTGATTCAATATAGATAGAAAGTTCCTCAGTGTAATTAAAACAATGATGAAAATTTCAGACATCAGGACTTGTTAGCTCAGCGTAATTAGTTCTACGTAAAAATTGCTGCATCTGCTGAAAACATATGAAATGATTCTTAGCTCAAAACAATTTAATTGTAAAAATGGCAATGATTATAGTACAACAGACCAATAAATATAAAGTAGAAAATAGCAGTGATTAATCTGTAGCAAGACGAATGAAATTATCCAATTAATTTCTATAGAAATGTTTACAAATAACTCTATAAAACTTATAGTATAATGTTCAGTGTCACTTGGTGTTACAATATTCTAATAAAAATTTCATAAATACGAGCTTTTGAATTGTATCGCGTAGATAGATGATAACTGCATGTAATTTTTTTTACATGCACAATTACATGTGATAACAACTGCATGTAATTGTAATTAAATCATAAGAGATATTTTTCTCCGTTTTATACCATAAAAGCCTTGAAATTGAAAAAAGACAAACAATAACTATCCTTCCTCTAACATTATATTGATTGTATTTAATGCATGGCCTCCTTCATTTTTGCGCATCTTTTTTTTAAGTACAAAATGTGATATCTTTTTTCTCTTATAGTCACATTTAAGAATAAAATAATAATGTAGTAACAGTAAATATCGCTTAGTAATTCAGAAAAGTATGGTAATATTGAAAAATTATGCAAATTTTTCTTTTTAGGTCATATTTATTAATATAATATGAATTTTAATTTATTAAATATCCGTCAAAGTTATCAAGGCGTTGAAATGTATTGCAAGATTGACCAATATTAAGTTGATACGCATTACATATGACAGAGAAAATGCAATAACTAAAATGAATGGAATGAAAAAAATGAAAAACTGTTAAACAAAAGAGACATAATAACAAATTGGTTGTTCAATGTTCTGGGTAGTTTGATGTTATTATGCTACTTAATGGCATCCTCACTTGCCATATTCACTTGCTATATGGTGCTTCAAAGTTGCTGCCGGATTGAATAAGTCAACACTACACACCAACACTGCAGTTATCAGCACTGAAACATATTCGTATCCCATTTAAAATCTCTACATCATGACACATGAAAATCGGCGTGGTTCTGTAAATTTGAAAATGTAGAAATCTGTGCTTTTTATTCAGTGACGACTATTTTAACATAAGCCGTAAATGAAGGCCTTGGAACGTGAACTGATGATTAAGAGCCATACTTGTTATGAGAACTTCAAGAAAGTCCCGCCCCGTCCAAAAACATTTTGAAGAAAGTGATGAATAAAGTTGCAAACAAAATATTGGTAAAAGATCTAAGCAATGTTGATAGAGATAATTCCTTGGAACACACATTCCATTCTCATCCTCTTTTGTTTTACCACGGCACTGCTGCAATAGGCATGGGAAGTCATCTATTCGTTAAAAAGTTCCACAGATCAATCTGCTTTTTATTAGCCGATCACCCTATTCATGATGTACTTGTCTGTATGATTCATGTGAATCGATTTTTAGGAATTCAGAAACGTCATTATCTTATGCGATAGAAAATTAATTTTCAAAATTATTCTTCCCAACATTGTTGATTCCAACGTCTCCTTTTCTATTCCGGAATGCAACAAGCATTGCATCTTCTGCATAACTTTGTATATTTAATCAATATTATAAATCCTATATTTTTCTAATTAAGTGTTTAAAGTGTTGTATATTCATTGTCTTTTAGTATACATGTGTTTATAAATATAAGTGTGCGACTATAAATATTTATACGTACACAATTGCTTAAGGATTCGGGGATATTTTTATCTTCGTTGATCAATTTAGGTTTCATTGATATAAGCGATGTATATTTTCGTATTCTATCATTAATTTCACTTCAAAACTATAAAATGATTTTATTCTCAACCCAAAAATATGAGACTAAACAAAAAATGTGACAAATGAAAAATGACTATATTGATAAGAAACACAAGCAAAAACTTAATGAATTTCTTCAGAAAAAGTTAAAAACTCAGAAACAAATGATATAAGAATACTAGTTAGTGATAATTCAGTAAGCTATTAGATCCATTCAAAATTCATAATTTTATCACTTGATTTTTCATCTATGAGAAAGATTTTGAGAAAGAAAACACAGTTGAGAAAAAAATTCCAATAAATAATATAGTTGATATATAAGATGTCATATATTTTCTATATAAATTTCTAAAGTAAGGAAAGTATTTAAAATATAATAAAAATAATGCCAAGAAATTCAAAACTGTTTAATCTATATGATAGAAAGAAAGATATAGATAGTTATATAATACCAGAAATCATTGCTAAAAAATTGATTGAAAAAAACTCTTTCGAAAAACTTATAATCATGAGAAAAAAATTTAATGGTCCAACATTTTCATTCAATAGCTCATGATTTTTACTAAAGATGTCGGAAGATTAAAATAATGAGAACTGTGATAACAAGTTCACTAAACTATCAAAAACAAATGCATATTTTCAATTCTATTTGCGCAGGTATTTTTATACTCATTAAATTTCTTATATAATTACCACAAAAATTTAAAATTATTGAATCAGAAATAGAAAATTTTACTACATTTTTTTTAAATAAGAAAAGAATTATTAGAATTAGAAACATTAGTATCAAATTTTCGATAAAAAAAAAAACATTTAAGAAAAATTGACGAAGCTGATTCTATGTGAATTATTTATTTCATGTAATTTTAATCCTAAAAATAATATATATGAAAAATTTTTTTCGTGATAATTTTCAAATGAAATTAAATTATACATTAAAAATTTTGTAAAACGAAATAAGAAATAAGGATGTTTGAATTCTTGGAATTCATTTAAATTAATTATAGACTTAAACAGATCATTATAATAAGCAGATTAAAGGGAGAAAAGATAAAAATTGGCTTATAATTCCAATAATTTATAATTCAACTTGGAATTCATTTTAATTAATTATAGACTTAAACAGATCATTAAAATAAGTAGATTAAAGTGAGAAAAGATAAAAATTGGCTTAAAAAATCATAATAATCCCATGAGCAAAATTTAAATAGTTTTCAATTTAAAAGCTCAAATGATGTTAAATCATTTTGAAATCTGTGCGTGATTTCCACAATGTAATCAAAATTTAAAAATATTAAAAGTATAATCAAATATTTATAATATTATGTTATGGACTATATTATTTTAAAAATATCACCACGGAAATAAATATTTTTAATAAAGAATCATGAAATCATTCTTATGAAATTAAATGTTCAATCAAATATACTTCTATTTGTGAAAATAAATACAATAGTATTTTTTTTAACCTTTGAAAATAAAAAATAAAATATCACTTCTTCTTACCTGAACCGTTATTATGTGTAAGCATCAGCTGCACTTTTATCCCTCTCAACGCACAATTTTTATAGTAAATTGCAAAATGAAAAAAATTTGAATCCACAAATCCTTTGAATAAAAATTTATTTACCACTTTTGTAATAAATCTTAGGAATCATCAGATAGGGAATCGTTCTTTAAATTTATCTTTTAATGAGAGAAAATATTTTTGTAAAAATAATTAATTTACTTATTTCAGATTTTTCAACATTGAGTTTTAACCTAGAAAATTTAATTAAAAAATATTTTATTACTTTTATTGCAAATACAAAATCCATAAGGAATTTTGAAACGAAAATAAAACCACTAATAGTGGTTTTATTTTCGTTTGCTTAAAAAGATATTTTCACTATTTCGCTTGCTTAAAAAGATATTTTCACTATTAATTTTTCCAAGAGAGGCTTTTTGAAAGTTTGTTAATTTAATATTAAAAATAATTTGCACCATTTAAAAATAATTATTAAATTATCATTATACCTTTTTTAGGCAAATAAAAGTCTATATAAAAAATTGTCAAGAATTGCTCTATGAGATAAGAAATCGAAATAATTTTGAGAAGTATAAATAGCAATACAGGAAAAAATGAACTTAATACAAAACCCATAAGGAATTTTAAAATATATATATACATATTTCAAATATATATAAATTTCATATATATATATATATATATATATATATATATATATATATATATATAATTTTATAATTTAAGTTGAAAAATTATATATATTAAAAAAATATATCTATGAATAAATTGCTTTAATGAAAATTAAATATTTTTGTCAAAGGACATTTCCGTTAAGCAGCTTGTACGTCAGTAAAATATGAATAGGAGCTCATTCTTTTTTTCTTTCTTGAACTAATAATATAACAATGCATCTCTCATAAATTGATTTTCAAAAGTTATTAAAGAAATTGGACATATGATAATGATAATTATCATATGTCCATGCATAAATGATTAATTTTATACCCTATTAAAAATTGAAAATGAGTAGCATAAAATTTTATATATGATATAACTGATAGAGATAACTAGTATTATTATGGTAATAAACCTATTAAAATAGGTTAAAAATAAAATTATCAATTTTATAAAAATTATTATTAATGAATACTTTTATTTAAAACTAAGCATTAATATTTCCTTTAAAATATTTAACTATTCAATATTTTTATATAAATGTGACTAAATGTAATATTTAAATATGCTTAAGTTTATACAAGAATTTCCGTGAAAACAAGATGCTTAAGCAAAGTTTCGTTCTTTTGGCTCTTAAAATAATTTAGAGAAAAGTTACATTATAAAACGAAACAAATGAAATTCTTAACCATTCTATTTATTTTTCACTTTTAATATTCATATGATTCTTATCTCTTTTCTAAGGACATATTTCTGCAAATTACACGAGGGCAGAGGGATTATCCAATCCAGCACTATGTGGGAAAATGTCTCTACTTTACGCTCTATTTATGAACTCTTCCCACAAGCCTTCAATATCCCATTAGACAAAATAAATTACACTGTTTGTGACGGATGTATGATTCGTTCCCATATTAACTTCGCCAAATCGGTATCTAAGAGAATAGTGACTGCTCTTATGGACAAGATGGTATGGCATTCCGTTACGCGACTTCAAGACCTATCAAGATTTCGGACGAAGGCGCACCATTTGAATGAAAAACATTTTAGACAAATTAAGAATCTTCAAAATTTTAGTTATGGTTTATATTATAATTTTTATGCAATCTATAACTGGTGAGTATTTCCTCTTTCCCTATATACAGCCTAATACTTCTTTACCTAATAAAGGTTTTAAAAACCTCTTAATGTAAGTTTCGAAAATTCTGAATAAATTTTCTAGTATTTTCTATCTAAGATGGTATAATCTGTCTCAAGATAAGTATAAGAAGGTCTGCTTGCATAAAACGTAAAATTTAAATTCAAAATATGCTTTAATTCCTTAAAAAACTTTTGTTTCACATGACTAAAATGTTATCGTTAAATAAAAATTACCAAACAAACGAAAAGATTAAAATGATAAAGATGAGCATTAAAGAAACACAGAATGTTTGTCTGAAATTTACAATGGCAGGAAATTGAATTTCTTTATTATTTTAAAAACTTTGTTCACAACTATAGATAAAAGACGGAGATAAATGTTAATATTTAAGTGCAATAATTAATAAATACATAAAGATGCTACATAAATAAAGCTACATGATTTCACATTAAAGTTGAATATTAAGTAACTAATTTTTATTTTAGATATATATATCGGCAATAGGACTTATTTTCAAATCACATAAACTTTACCTTTAAAAATTATTTGAATATATTTTATGAATCTTTTTTATATCTTCCTATAAAACTGCGAAATTAGTTTTTCATTAAATTATTTTTGAACACAAATACTAATTCAGCTAGCAGCAATAATTTGAAAATCAGCATTATTAAAATGATTAGAGAGAGTTAATACTAAATATTAATTACGTTTATGTACAATAATACTAGTCCTTTTTATTACATAATAAATTTCAATTCTTACATAATAATTTTACCTCATAGTAGGTTCAGTTGGAAAAGTCGAGAAGCGCACCCCATATTGCCAGCCTGGCTGGCACACGAAAACAACAACAACATCATAGTTGAAATTATGAAGTAAAATTATGATATTGATCGACTATGTTCTTTAGTTAGAAAGTTGTTTTAGACAAAAATTTGATATTTAATATAACAACTTTTTTTATTAAAATTATTTTTAAGAGTATCTTAGTTTTTCAATTTTATCTTTCCTTGGTAAGATAGAAAAGGAAAAATAGGCAATTGTTTTTTAACACGAAAACTAAAAACATTATTTTAAGGATGTAAACTATCAAATTTTAAAGGTGAAGATTTTATTTTATTTTCTTACGTCATACAAGTTTAAGGGTCAAAAAAAGATATCAGTTTATTACTCGGAAAACTCTTCAGATACAATCTTCATGCTTGATTTTAAGCTTTTTTATTTAATTTCAGTCTTAATGAATATTTCAATTTTTTATTTAAGTTCCTCTACATGTGTGAGAAGTAAAACTGGTCTACAATTTGGAATATGATTCCTCAAAATATGGCAAATTAAGACATTAAAAACTAGTGATAATTGTGATAAAATATTAAAAAAAATAATGATAGAATTAAAACAAATCATGACAACTCATTTGCGCGAGTCTCAAAGAGGAATGAAATGTTAACAAACATATCTGTTATTAGAATCATATTTACAGTTTCTGTAGTTATTCAACATAAAAGTCAAGCTCATTGTCACTGATGTCAAAATTCAACTCTTATTTACAATGGAGATGAAAAATTAAATCTCTAAATTTACTTATATTAGAACAAAATTTATTGTGATAAATCTATATTAAATTGATGAGAATATTTATTCTAATTCAAACTTTAGTTTATAAAATAAGATTATAATAAATAACCATATTATTAATATATATATATCTATATATATTAGGGGAAAATAGTAAATTAAAATATAAGCAACATCAACTGAGTACACAATTTACGAAGGCATCAAGTAATATAGTGATGTTTTTAAGGACTTATATAAATTGGTTTTCTAATCACATGGATTCTAGAAATAAGAAATTAAAAAATAAAATGTATCTCTAGGCAGAAAACACATAATACTGCTAGAACGAAAACATCGGTGATATTTATGTGTTAGTAATATCAAAAGTTTTCAGAGACACAAAATCAAATAAAAATACGTTTTCATTTATACAAAAATCTCTTAAAATAAAGTATTACCTATATGTTTTATAAACTTCATAAATTTTTACTTTTCTCAATAGGCTTTCAGAAACCTTCAATTTTTTCAGAAAAAATAAGATTTAATTTCATTATAAATAAAATGGAGTGATAAAATAATTTTTTATTCTTTTTAATTTTCAGTAGTCTGTTTATTTGTAATTTAAAGAAACAAAGGTATCCACCAAAAACCGGGATTTTAAGATATTGACTTAAAATATGGGGAAAATTTTAAAATAATTATGTTTATAAAAAATATAGAATTTATCACAAAATTTAATTTTTGTGTGTTAATAACAAAACGTTGAAATAGCATTTTTAAATTATAACTTCATTTATTAAAGAAAGCAAAAAATTAAATAAATTTCAAAATTTACAACAATTTTATAAATATAATTACAAATTTAAAGCTGTTAACTTTTTATTAGCTTAACATTTGCATATCCATGTTTATAGATTTTATTTGAGAGATATTTAAATGGAGATTAGGAGATTAATAATTTAAATAAAGAATAATTGAATAATTTAAAAATTTTTTGTTTAAGTTTGCTTTTGTTTTTTAAATTATCCGATTTCAAAATTATCTTCCATTTTATTTAATATTTCATAAGTAAGCCTTATATTTCGTAGAACTTAAAAATATTAAAATATACATTGCCTTCTTGTAACATACTTAATATTTCATGGGGAATCTTTATGTTCTGTAAAACTTAAAATATTACAGGAAATTGTACATTGTAAATGTTTTTTTTTTCTTATTACGTATTGGCTTTTAGTTACATGGATAACTTACACTATAAATATAAAGTCCAATTACATTTGAAATTTAAGTAAAATGTTTTAAAAATTCAAATCAATATTTTCTCATGAAAATAATTTTAATATGAAAATGATTCATTGAAATTTTTATATAAAGAATTTTTCTTACCTTTTTCAAACAATAACTGGTATAGAAGTTATAACAAAATTTAGTTTTGGATTTAAATTTATACATTTTCTCGAATTTTTGATGTTACTTAAAAGTGTGTTAATATTTGGAATGTTATATATTTTTTGTATTGATTAATAAAGAATTCCTGATAAAAAAGACGTTTAATCGCTACTATACTTATTAATCTCAGTACTTTTTTAATACAGAAAAATTTAACCTTGATATAAAATATCCTAATTATGTCCTACAATCTACTTAACAATGTCTATTGAAAAAAATATTTTTTAACATAGTCATCATGTTAAAAACGAAATATTTTTCTATGAGGCAAATTCTACAACAGTAAAGAAAGCTGACATTTTTAAATGTAAAAAAGCTAAAATCATGTTATCCAAATTTACGAAAAAAGTTAAAATTAGTGTGGTACGTTTCCAAGTTAACAACTACAAATAATAAAAAAAAAAATCCGTTGCTTAAGTTTGTTTAACAATGTAATTCTTTATAATGAATTGGTTTACAATTTTCTCTTATACTGATTGCATACAAATTTCTCATAAACTATATTAAAAACTATAGCAAACTATTTTAAAATAAAAATAATTATTTCACATTTTATTAATAATCTTTTAAAGTGTATTTTTTAAACTACAAGCGCGTTAAATCATGTGTGATTATTAGTTTTCAAAAATGAGGATAAATATGGAAAATGCCTAATACATAGCGTTAAATGTGAATATTGATACTGAAGAGCTTTGCTTTGCTTAAAATAAATTATGATTTCAACGTACTAGAATTTAAACGATCGCTTAAGTATATTTTATAAGTATTTGGTAAATATATTTGGATAACACGATGTGATATCCACATAATCATATTTCTCATCGCTCATCCAATATTTATGCTATTAATCGAATAAATTTTAAAGATAAAATGTGATGAACTTTCCAATGAAAGGGATAAGTTATTAAATCTAAGATAAAGCATTTTACATCGGTTTGTACAACATATTGAAGCAAGCTCATTAAAATGACTTTACGACCCACAATACGGTGAAATAGCCCGTAAAATCAACATTCAATAGTACAGAAGAGCTGCTTCAGTGACCATAATTCTTATTTATAGCTTCCATATATGTATGTATATATCTCCTAAGAAGTAATTTCTGAATGATGAATGAGACTATGCGTGTGTGTTTGTTTGTATTTCATCAACAAGCTATCATCATAAAAAAAATTGGAATTTCTTAAGAGTCACAACTTGCGAATAATATTAGCTATTTTATTTTGGAAGGGAAATTTATATAAAAATACAATTCATATTTAAAATTTTAAACATGACGTCATTTAGTAAAGGTAATGCTCTATTGAATTTAGTTCTCTCTTCATAACATATCCAGCTTACGTTTTAAGCAACTAAATAGGATGGGAATCGATTGTAATTTTAAAGAAAAAACAAATAATAGAGCTTCTTTGCATTATTTACATGAAAGTATTAAGAATATTTGTTATTCTAAAAAGTTGTTGCAATTCAAAAGCTTATTAATTTTACATGTTACACTAAATTTGATGAAGAATGATGAAGATGATGAAGATTTGAATAAAATGAAATCAGTGACGAGTCTTTTGTTCGGTAAAGTGATCACTTTTATGTGTTAAAATATTATTTAACATTTAAAGAAATGTATAATTAGATATCTTGTATTTAAAAGTCTTTTATAGCACTCTTATAAGGATTTATAAAATCTTATGTATTCTTAAAGTAACTCTAATGAAATTGTCTTCCAGTTCGATATTGGTTTCCTATGATTTTTAAAAATATATGCTTAAAAAAATAGCAGTTTTATTTAATCCAAACAAATGATAGTAATTGTTTATAAACATATAATTGCATATTCTCAGTTGCATTATAAATTCATTATTCTCAGTAATACATTACTTTAAAAAATCTCAAATTGTATTCATTGATGCAGAAAGATTAATTTGATACAAAATTAATGAAATTCAAAGTTTAATTTAATTAAGAACCGAAATTTAAAGAAACCAAATTTTAGAATAAAATCGGATCGAACATTTGGTTAAATAATGAATAAATCTAGAACCTAATCATAGATAAAATATTTCAACTAGCAATAGGAAATTGTTATTTTGATTTTTTTAAAGTAACAATTTATTTATTTTAAAAATTAACATTTATGTACACGATAACAATTTATTTATTTAAAGTAACAATTTATTGTACATAAAAATTAAACACTTCTTACTTATAAATTTTTCTATGGACACACAGAAAAATTTATAAGAGAAGTGTTTAATTAGTTAAAGTGTTAAGTGTTAAAGTGCTGGCACAGCAGTTTTGCATATTTTTATTCCATAATCAATTTTCATAACAATGTAATGAAAAATAATAATTACAATCTGTACACATTTTTTACATGTTAGAAGCAAATAATCAGACGACAAAATAACTGCATCACACAGAAAAATGTTCTGTAAATTAATTACACTCTCTAATAAACAAAAGGATTTTTTCGTCCCACAAGTATTTTCCTATAATTGCAAGACAGTAATTAAATAATTTATATATAATTACATTTTGAAAAAGATAATTTCCCATTTATCTGGGAATATCATAATAATTGTTCCTAATTATATATTTTTCATTTTGTGTTGTTTAATAAATGATTCATTTCATACAACTTGTCTTCTAATATTATGCAAACTACACGGTAAAAAAAGTATATAACAGAATAGAAATGTTTAAATCCATTGTAACAATTTTTATGTAAAAAAAAATATTTAAATTAGGTTTGAAACTCAAAATAGTTATAAATAGATTAAATTATTTAACAATTGAAATACATATTATGCAAATTATTTGAAAACAGTTGCGAGTGTAATAACAAAAATACTGTACGAAGTTTTGTATTTGTAACTTATAAAATTGTCAAAAACTTATAAGTCATCTATTTCTCTAACATATATAAATTATTTCTTATAATGAGAGAAAATATGATCTTATGATCTTCTACATAAAATTGTAACTTTGAAGTTTATATTAAAGTATGCTTTATTTATGAGAACCCTGAGTGTCACTAGTGTTTAGCTGACAAGGTATCCCCAACACATATTTTTGTTTGCTTGGATTTTACCAAAGACAAAGTCCTTCGGAAGCTTCAACTGTTTTTAGACTTTTTAAGAATTTTCGGATTCATGGGAATTGTCTGGCTCTGCTAGACGGTCCGAAGATCAGAAAAAACAACATTTATAAGAACTTTTAAAATGATGTATTAACTGTAAAAAATTCGTTTAAAACCATAATTTTATTTGAATTTGAATATATTTGAATACATATGGCTTGATTTCACAGAAGTAACAATATATTTACGATCTTCAGTGTTAAGTAAAATCGATTCTTGTTTAAGTCGAGAAAATTGTGGAAAATAGTGAAAATTGCTAAAACTTTCATATTTTGAAAAACTAATTAATATTTAATTAAATGCTTTTAAGAAATCATAACATAATTTTAGTTAGACATGAGGAATAATAATATTTTGTATACATATGGAAAAAGTTTTGTATTTAAACTTTTTGATGTTTTATTTTAGCTTGGAAAAAAGTTTAAAATGTTTTATTCTTAAACTTATTTCCAAGCTAAAATTTCCGCTTCCATCTTAAAATGTCCTTCTTAAAAAATCCTCCATCTTAAAAAATCAATGCTCGCAGAATAACTTTTATTATCAAGATAATCTTCTAAGACGTCTGTATAGCGTCCAGCCTATAAAATCTTTAAAATAACGGCTCGTCGTAAAATGTGTTTGATTCATGCTTGTGACCTCTCTTAACTCATATTATTCAAATGATGCATTTTAGACATCTCGTTTTAAGAACTCTGTTGACTTGTGGACTTTATTCCCTTTCGATATCAAAGCAGAGGTAATTTTATGCAAATATTCATATATGCACAGCATATTTCTACCATTGAGTAAACGTCAAAAAGATTTGAGAACTTAGGTTCTTATGGAAAAACACAGGTAGAAATTCCCAAGATTAATTCAATTTTGCTGACAGGAATAAAAATATTAAAATATATATCAAAGAAATCAATGTTTGATATTTGAAGTATAAAGCCACATTTTATATATTAAGATTATGTGAAAATGCTATTTTCATATTTGTTGGTTTATGTTTTAAAATAAATTAAAAATGTTTGGCTATCTGAAATATTTAATACAAATGTAATTTATATTTTGCTCAGATAATTTTTGTGGAATGAGCAAAGCATTTTCACTTTTTTTCTAAAATCATATTATCAAACTTTGAGATAATAAGTGCGTTGATGCTCGATATTCCTAAAATCTTAAAAAATCCTCGAATATTGAAAGGGAGTTTGATCAGTAATATAAAATCACTTTTATTGAATATATAGATCATTTCGCCTTTTTAAATTTCATAAGATGATCGATTTAGACTTCAATCTATCACTCTATTATATCATATAAATTTAACTGGGTGTGTTCATGTTTGGCTGAAAAAAGTATTTCCTAATTCATTTTTTAAAATTACAATTGAGTTCAGGTTCTGCCTGATTCGTATGCATCTTTTTCACGTGTGTTTGATGGATGAAAACGAGTCCGACGTTCTCTTTTAATGAAATTGCGCCTATTATTGCTTTCGAGCCTAAACTTGGACTCTTCCGAAAAGTTAACAGCCCTCCACTGATCACAAGTTAAGTGAACATATTGACGTGCCCATTGCAAACATTGTCACCTATGGCGTGAAATAAGCGGGACGCAAATTGCCTTGCATGTAGACCACGCTCGTGAAATCTTTGACGCACGGTTAATCTGAATACCAACCTTCCGAACTTGCAGAATGGTATTATCTGAGTTCAGCCGGAATTGCGGTTCTATTCCATCATGCGCGTGACAAATATCGATCATCGGCACTCGTGGTATCGCTTGGCCGAGCCTCCTGGATACCGAACGCATTGTTAGAAATTGTTGCAAAAGACCATGAATTATAGACGGACTCATATTCAACCATCTAGCCAGTTCCCCTTTTTGTCCTGCCTCTAGTCACCATCGAAATTGTTGGGTCAAATGATGCCTGGAGGCTATTGTTACAATTTCACTATACTAGATTTCTAATCTCAGACACACAGCAACAGTTGCTGCCTTGCACTGAGACATCTATTTTATTCTCCTCGCAAATGACGCATTTCGACAGCAACACGGCTATTTTGCATAGTCATGTTGTTCAGCTCCTTTTACTTATTAACATATTCAAATTTCACCGAGACTGGCTTATTTTGAGGCGAATTATCGCTATTTTTGCGATTTTAATAATTTTGGGTAATTAGTATAGATAACAGCCGAATGCAGGTAGATGAACCTGCTATATGTCCAAATCTATCCATCGTAAGAAGCGGCTCTGATTGTCATATGCAATTGTTGATATGGAAGAAAAAATTGTCCTGTGGCGGTTTTGCAATGCATCCATCATTCATTAGTGTGGTTTTTCTAACAATCATCATGAATACTTTTTGCAATACTACCAGCAATTTCAATCGACGTAAGACATTTTTATTCATTCCAAGCTTTCAAGTAAAGCTTAACACACTGACATCTGTATGAGTTTAGTATTTCACTTTTGGTTACTAGAATTTACGTTCATATCGTATTATATGTATTTTTTTTAATATATTTATATTCGAATAACTCTTTTAGTAATTGATTATTCATTATACTGAAGCCTTATTATTTTTTTTTTTAGATTTCATTTTTGTGTCAACAGCTGTATACGGTACATTACACCGAGACTCTGTATCCTCAACACATGATCTTCAAATTTGCCAATTGTTTGTAAGTAGATTAATATAACTAGATAGTTATCAAAGAAAATTTTCTTACATTTTTGAAAATTAAATGTTTAAAATTTTTGCCTTTACAACACCAATTTAGTTTAAAAAATGGTGCTTTAAGTAAATTTATGGTATTTATATAATTTATATAAATGTTTTGAATCTTCAGCAGGTGATAGCTCTTGAGCTGTAAATTTTGAATACTAACAACATTCGAATTGTCATTACATGACAAATTTACCTAAATAGAAAATCACTTTTTTAAATTAATAAAAACAAAGAAAAATTATACATATACATACTACAACTGATTTGCGTATTATTAAGTTTAATAACACACAGCTGACAGAAATGAAGAAAATATTTATGCAAATCATTTATTTAATGAGCTTAATAAAGATCAAATGACAATTTTTTGTACTACTGCTAGCAAATGAAATTTAAATAATTTTTATACATCTTTATATTCTCCGAACTAACAACCTTTCACTTAATGCTTTATGTAAAAAAAATAGGAGCACTTGAAAATATAAGTTACACAGGATACCCACTAAAATCTCTTGTTATCCGGTTATTTCGGAACGGATGCTGCTATTTTTATAAACGAGGTGTCTAGGTATAATAAACCGGATATGCGCTACCGAATGAAACCACTCACAGCATTACCTGATAACTTAATTGATTAAGAGCGGAGTTAGCTTTCGTATCTCGAAAATGATAAGTATTTTAAAAAAGTGAATTACTGTAAAGCGTTATCAAGTTAATACGAAAAGATACCTCATTAACATGGATGCAAAGAATAGAATGGTCAAGACGCGCATTTGTGTTTCCCTACTCTCTTAAGGTGACACAAATGATCAAAGAAAAAAAAACAATTATTTAAGACATTTATAAGATACCCAACTTCAACCATCAGCTTCAATACACTTTGGATCCTCGTTTGAATTTTACAGTGCACGCTTGGAGCATAGAGGGTGACACGTTAGCGCAAGCGAGTGTAACGTGCCGTTTAAGGTCCGGCAATGTTTATGGAGAGGTCACATATACCTGTTGTTTTAGGTATCCTCGCAAAAAAAAAGTCTAGTGGAGTCAGATCAGGCAAACATGGAGGATATTCTTCGACCCAATTATTTTGTCATCATACCTATTTATTTGGTTCCTGAATTCCGTGACGAGGTATTGCTTTACTGGTGATGTCTTGTGAGCAGACGCTCCGTTATGTTGAAACCATACATTTCTAAAATTGAACACCAACAAGTTTACTATAAAATCGGACTCCTGTTAAGGTACCATCGTAAAATATTAGACCGATCAATTTGTTACTATGAATTGCACACCAAACCGCATTTGATATCTAACATCGGTAAAACATCTAAGATTTTTCAGCATCCAGTAATAATCGTGTTGCCTATTTTACATGCCTTTCCGAGGAAAACATGCCTCGTCCATCCATTTTACTCGACATCACTGTCCAGTTAAACCTGCTGAGGCGTTCATCGATAAGGATAAGAGCCCGATTCTTGTAGGATTCTCCAAACCCGACTTTTTTTAGAGGCCACAGTGTTCACTGATCTATCTTGTAAAGCATTTTGGTATGCTTGAAACTCATCTAGTTGAATTTGCCGTTCTACTTTTGCTGGCCTGCCAGAATCACGCAGCCTGTCTACCTTAAACGTTTTACAGCAGATAGGAAGGTTTGATTAGAAGGATGAGGAACTGCAGAAAAACGTTCCTGATACAACCTTGTACCTGATCGTACCTTGCTTCCACATTCATCGTACAGTAAAATCATTTCATGATACTCATCTTTGGTAAATCGTTCCATGGCCAACATAGTAAGAAGCCAACAAGATGTCTTTTATACTAGTGGTCTCAAGTGAACAGGTGCTGTGTTTCTTACGTATTTCGAACACTAATTGTTTTTGCGTTGAGTTGATGTTGAGAGCAACATAAGGATGCAACTCTCGGGGCTTAAGCCAGAGACCTTAGGACTAGGCTTAATAGTAATCGCAAGCGATACCACTGTGCTAACTTGCGATGTCGTGTTTAGCCCGAAAGATAATATTTCCTGCTTATGTTCACATTTCGTAACGTCACAGTGTAGGAAATCATGAAAGCTCAAATGCACGCTTTAACCTTTCTATTTTTCACATCCATATCAATGAGGTGCCTTTTCGTATGAAATCGATAACGTTCTACAATTTTGTAATTTATTTTTTTACCCTTTCTCGTACTATTTTCTAGATACGAAATTTAACTACACAATTTCCCACCAGATGGTGATGTGAGTGATCTCATTCGGCGCATATTCGATTTATTATACTTATACACCATGTTTATTAAAATAGCAGCAGCCGTTCCGAAATTAAAAGGATGATAAGGAACTTTAGTGGGCATCCCGTATTAGATTAATTTGATAGCAATGTTGAAAACAAATACTAGAATGCAACTTTAAAAAATGTACTGAAATAACACAAATATATTCAAAAAACTAAAATACATTTTTATTTCTTATTACTGAAATCGATTTCTATCATGGATTACATAAAAAAATTTAACTAAATATAATCATTTATGTTGTTGAAAAATTTAAGTTTGGAATCTTAAGTACTTTACATAAGCATAAGCAATTGTTTGCTACTTCAGTTAAATCAGAAAAAAATTTTCTTATTATTAAAAAAGGGAAAATTAGAAAACTATGAAACGTTTTCATTATAAGTCTGAGTTTAGAAATATTTGTAGTTTTATCGTTGTACTAAATATTTTATATATTTTAAATCATTCCAGCAATATGAAATACTTAAATTAAATAGAATACCCTTCATATAAATATTAATAAAATTTAACACAATTCTTTATATATTTTTGTTATATTTTAACTATTTTAATTATATTATCACCGAATAATTTATTTCTAAGTAAAAATTTGATTTCAAATAATTCGGATTTAATGAGACTTACACAGTATTGATTTATTTATAAAACTAATTACATGTGAACTGCAGTAAAGTATGAAAAATTATTCAAAATATGTCTTATGTATTCAATATGACTTTAGATTACATATTTTGCTTTCAGTTCAGTCAAAATGAATTCTTACATAAGTTTTTACTAAGCTCTTACAATTTTAAATACTTGCTATAAAAATTTATTTAGGATCATTAAGACTGATCGTGTAACTCTAACTTTTATTCAAAATAATCTTTAAAAATTTTCAGAAATAAAATTCCTTAAAACTAAACATTTTATAAGGCCATTTTATAAGAATTTAAGAATAAAAACTTTTGCTTAGTGTGTTATTCCTTTTAACGCTATTATTGATTTATCAAAAAAATCGTTTAAACTTAGCTTTTTATGAAAATTTTTAAACGTTAATTTTTCGTTAGCTCTACACATATTTATAATAGATCTTTTCATCAATCTTAAAGATTTTTGCACAACAAAATTTTAAGCTCAAAAAGGTTTCAGAAGTCTAGCCATTAAATTCTACACTACATCTTTGAAAAATAACGAAAATAAAATCATAATCAAATATTGATTCAAAGATAAAAGTGAATGTATATTATCTTCAAGAATTTTTTTCTAGTCATTTCTCTCAACACTACATTCTTCAATATGAAATATAACAAATCCAAGGATAAAATAGTAGTTTGTCATATGTCTTATTTGAAGATCCTCCAGTCAATACTGCAATTTTGCTTTCCATATGTCATGTCAACTTCATCTGTTAAAATATTAATGTTCAGATGTCACTTTCTTTGAATTTTAGCCATGCCAAGTAATAACTTAGAAGAAATTATATCTTATAAATAAGACAAGTACTATATAAATAGCTACTTGCGCTGCACATTTAGATGTAACCAACTCTCAAGAACTATTTTTCAATAAGTAATTTTACCAAAACAAATGTAGCATAGAAATACCTAAGGCAAGTTGAGATCCATCTCTCTATGACAGCATAAATTCCCAAATTTTCATTTAATTGAGTATTGAAAAGCCTACTGGCAGTATCACTTTTAATCTCTCATATGCAAGAATGATCAGAAAATTTCTTTCTACAACTTATGTTCATAAATATTTCAATTTTATAAATGATGCTACATACCACCATTATAGCATATATTGTATTTTGCGCTATCATTAGAGGCAACGTAATAATATTTTAGAATAACCACTTTATACATAAATTTATCAACAAAATCTGTTTTTCAATGATTTTGGTTTATTATATTCCTTAAACAATTAGTATTCTAAATATTAATTTAAGTGAAGCTCTACACACAATGAGCAGTATACAATATTTCTTCAAATTTAGTTGAATTCCTCATGAACCCGATTTTCAAAACTTGAATTATAAAACGAATTTAACATTATTAAATGTATAATAATCTTCACGTTTTACATTGACTATGTATAGATAATAATTTAACATTAAATAATTGAAAAATACTAAAACATCTCATATCATAATTAAATATCATAAAAGCATTTTATATGAAATGCCGATCATAATCAAATATGTAATTTTTATATACACTGAACAATGTTTACAAAAAATCCATACACTATAAAAGATTTGATGTGCAATAAAATTTCCACTCAAAAATTTAAATTATATAGATAAAAGAATATTAAAAATAACAACTCTATGAAATCAACATGCATTCAACACAGTACCAACATGCTGGATGATAACCTGATGAAATAGTGTTGGATGTTTTTTCATACAAGTCTTGGTCTCTTTTTGTTTGTATTGACAGCATTTTGAGCTGAGGCTTTTACATTCCCGTTACGTTAAAGGCATAATATTATCTTTATACATAATATACCCAGCGAAATTATATTGCTGCTGAACAATGCCTGATCTTTTATTGCTGGTATTGTATGAACTAACCTTAACAAGGGAAACGTTTTGCTACTATCCTACCAAGAAGGCTTTCACATCTCTAGTCAACAGAAAGCATTAGATTAATTCTTGCTGATTGACTGACTTGTCCCTTATGAACTGTGGCTTTATGTTCATATTGCAAATGTAGAAACATGCGATGCAGTCTTTCACTGATACAATGCTCAGGCATATGAAAGCTGTTATTCTTCATGTTTATTGTTTATGAACTGATTTTTCAGAATCTGTTTCCGAATTTCATGAAATGTAATTATTTGTTACTTCTAGTATTATATACCTGTCCAATAAATATAACTTTGTTAATTAATTTTTTCCATGCTTATGAATTTTAATGAAAAGTAAAATATAAAAGAACACATAGTTGCCCTATCCTAGAAACTAGAATACATATATATACATTTTCAGGGCAAAATTCTGTAATCAATTTTTAGAAACTGTTATGAACTAAATGCATGTTATCTTAATCCTTATGATCTAGC
This sequence comes from Latrodectus geometricus, assembly GCA_026290005.1. Classification (NCBI taxonomy): domain Eukaryota; kingdom Metazoa; phylum Arthropoda; class Arachnida; order Araneae; family Theridiidae; genus Latrodectus; species Latrodectus geometricus. The sequence goes on from JAPDSC010028211.1 coordinate 327,829, forward strand.
TGTAGCCAAGACCAAGTCCGCGAGCTCATATTTATGAGCTCATGGACTTCAAAAATCATAAACAAGGACTGTTAAAAAAGTCAATTCTTTCTAAACCTGCACAGGTCAATATGTGATTAGGATACATCTACACATAGTTGCAGTTGAAGTACTTCAGATAGGTCCTTGATCAAGGGATTTGATGAGTCTATTTGCGACTATCAGTGTTGCCAGTAAGGGCACCACCTTCAGTCTGCCTATTATACCAAGAAGAATTTAGTTTACCATGGCTTTATGTATAAATATGTAATATTTTATTTTCACATCATTAAACTAAATATAGAGCCATTTTTAAACACATATGTTGCTTAATAAAAATATTAATCTCGGACTGTGTGTGCAATTTTTTTTCATTTTATTGCAAAGATATAAAATGAACACACAAACAATGTACAAGGAAATTCTTCTTCAGCCATTAACAAACATAATATGCAATCTTTTAAAGTCTTTGAATTTGCAAATATTTTAACATAGAAATAGGTATAACAATTTAGGAATAATAAAGAAGTCTTATATATGAAGAAATAGTTTTTAATATATTCTGTTGTTTTTATAATATGAATTTCTGAGAGAATAATATACATAATCAAAATGCTCTCCACTAAACATGAAATGTACATTTTTCAAATTACTTTTTCTTATAGACTACAAATTTTTATCAAATATTTACTGTAACATGTATCAGTTTAAATAAAATATTTATCTTTATTGATACAAAATGTTTTTTATATTTTCCATGTCAATATGTAATGATCAAAGGTTGTCAGAATTACAAACTTTAAACAAATCAAAATTCAAGAGAATCTGTTTGAAGGATAGGCAAACCCCAAAATTCATTGGCATCTAATTATTTGGAAATGAAATTATGGTATAAGAAAGAGAAAAATATTGGCATTATTAAAAAGACAATAAAAATTCATTTTGTTTCAGCTAAAAATTTAGTTATTACTTTTACTGTTTTCATCTAAAATTTTAAAATATGTACTTTTTCATTTTAGAGGGGATGATTTTTCATTACAAAGGGGATGTTAGCATTACATGGGGGGGAGTAGCATTACAGACACAAATATCTAAAAAAACAAACATACATACATACATAATGCAGATATAAACTCATTTACATCTGCATTACATATATTACATTATATAATGCAGTTACATACATTGCATAAATTTCGATTTACATGAGGTTGCACCATCAAAATATTTAAAGATTCAAGACACACTAAAATTGATTGATTTTGTAAAGACTCACAAAAGCAATTTATATTTGGACTAGTAAACTATGGACAAACTGTTTTTATAGGAGTTTTAAACTTATGGGAACAACAAAGACAGGTATTATCAGTATGTTAAAACATTTTAATTAAAATCACTCTAAATATATTTTATTAATAATATTCTACTTGTATCTATTTTCTGATATATAATTCACTGAGGTAAATATATTAAACAATTTTACTTTAATATATAAAATTTACATTAGTATAAATTTCCATTATTATGAAAAATATATTATATAAGTTAATACATTATTAAAAATAAAATAAGTGAGAATATATAGAAATTTACAGTATAGAATAGCGTATAGCATGTTATAAAAGAAATTCGAAGAACATCATGCTTAGACTTCATCATTCACTGATAAAAAAAAAATAAATTTAAAAAAAAAAAAAACTTTTTTTTTTAAATAAAAAAAACAGTATTTTTGCAAATTTATGGTAATTACAATTGAAATTTTATAACACACACATATATGTAAAAATTTTAAATCAGTATGATTTGTTGATTTTATAAATATGTATATTTATAGTTAAATTCCTTTGTTTGGTACACATTTTTCATAATGTGATTAAAATGAATTTATGAAAACATTTTCTAAACAAATATTTCGTTTAGCCAAAGACTAATCAACAAAATGATATTTCAAATTTATTTAATTGATAAAAATATTTATATGTTCCCTTAATAAACAACATATTTGAATCAATAAAAATGATTAGGAATTTATTTAACCTATAACTATGATAAAATGATTCTATAATATAATCAAATAACTAAATTGAACATAAAATCAAAAAAAAAAAATTAAAAAGTTTTTGGAATTATTTTTAGTATAATTCGTGAAATATTTGTGTCAATGAATATTTTCAGATTACATTTTCTGTATTTGGCTATTACAAAATGTAAGCATTATTTGCTTGTTACAGAATGCCTGATAAACAAACAAACAAACGGAAAAATCTCAGTTCAGTAACTAGTACAAAAGACAAATGCTGGAAAAAAAACATCAAAAGTATTTTAAAAAAAAAAAGGCTGACAAATTTTAAAAAATGTACACTGTTCAAGTCAATTTAAAATAAATGACTATGAATCCTTCATATAGCACAGTTAAAAAGAAAACATGGAACTGTCAAAGGAAAAAAAACTGACAAATTATAATTCTATATCTAAATCAGATGAGTCTATAATTACTCACATAATCAAATCAGAGCATTATAACAATTGACATTGTTACATCCACAGAAAGTTTTCTATAACCTTATATATAGATTTAGTATTATAAGCAAAAATCTGAAAATATGAAAGACGTTTTCAAATAAGAAAATGCCTACCTAAACTACTATGTGTCATTTTGATGACACTGGTCAACATTTTAGAGCTAATTATTTTACACAATTTTTAAATAATGGAAAACAAATTTTGGGTGCATGGTATGCTAAGGAATTATTATAATTTTAATAATTTTTATTAATTTAGTTTAATAATAGTTAATATTAATAATTTTTATTAAACTGCTTCTTATAAGAAATTTTCAACTAAGTGGATAATTTTCTTTCAAAAGATAATTTAAATGTCAGAAATATTTTGTAAAACTAAAAGAATATAACATTTCTACAAATCAATGTCAAATTTCATGGCTAAAGAAACTAAACATAGTGTAAAATATCAGCTCTCCCTGCACACAAATTATTAATCAAGAAAAAAACCTTGTTATTAGACAGTATATTGAAATAGGAATAACAGACATAAACTTCAAAAATGTTTAACTGCATATAGATGAAATTAAACAATTTAACTGTTTCTATATAATTTCAGATAGCCCACAGCCTTTACATAACAAAAACAAATTAACTGGTTTTGGCAATCACATATATTGGATTGATAGAATTAGTAATTATTGAAGTAATTTCTATTTTTCCCCTGACAGAGAATTTAATTGTATTTCTTTGAACCCAACTTCACACTTGAGCCACAGAATCATTTCATGTTTTAAGAGCTGATATAGAAAGACTTGTGTTTAAAAAAATTCAATTAATTCTATGTCATAGTTTTTGGTTAGTCCCTTTTAAGTTTGGAGAGCAATAACCAGCATTTTGGTCATATTTTATTTTTTTACTGTAGAAAGGGTAAAAATGCTGTTAAAGCCAGAAAGAAATTAACCAATGAGTTTCGAGAATATGTGTTGACAGTACGCTACTCCCAGAGTTGGTTTGCAAAATTTCATTTGGCAATTTTGATGTCGAAGAATTACCACGTTCTGGAAGGCCTGTTGAAGCTGATAAAGACAAGGTAAAAGCGTTAGTTGAAGCAAATTGGTAAATAACAAGTGAGAGTGGCGAAAAGTTAAATTTTTTTAATTCAACTGTCAATTTCTTTCAACACTTGAAAGGCCTGGATTTAACCTAGAAGCTACATAAATGGGTCCCCATGTTCTCAGCGAGAGAAATTTGTGTCCTCGCATCGACGTGATTTGCAAATCTGTGATTTGCTTCTCAATCTTCACAAAAATTATCCAATTTTAGAGCGGATAATTATTAAAGACGAAAAATGGGTTGTATTAACAATGTCAAATGCAAAAGATCATAGAGCAAAAACAATGAACTGGCTGAAAGCATTTCAAAAGCAAATATCCATCAAAAAATGTGATGCTGTCTGTCAGGTGGAATTTTAAAAGAATCTTTTTTTTTTTTTTTTTTTTTTTTTTTTTTTTACCTGATAACATAACAATTAATTCAGAAGTCTACTATCATCAGGTGGACAAACAGAATGATGCACTTCAATAGAAAAGGTCAAAATTAATTAACATAGAAAAGGTATAGTATTCCATCAATATAATGTGAGATCTCAGAAAGTTTGGTCACTCATCATAAGCTTTTACAGCTTGAATGGGATACATTGCCACATACACCATATTCTTCAGATCTTGCACACCATCAGATTATTATTTGTTTCGGTCATTGCAAAATTTTTTAGAAGTCTTATCATATTGTTCTATCTCCAAATCTTAGCATATTGTTGAACAGATAAATAACAATCAAGAGATGAAAAGAGTTTCATTAAATAAAAATAAATTTTAAACTTTTTACACTTTACTACTTTGAAAAATGCACTTAATGGCTTGGTTATATTCAGGACAATGGATGAAATTACTGATCAAATAAATATAAAATAAATGATAAAAAAAATTGCAGAACATACAGTGAATTTTTAACACAATGTCTATGTTACTTTTGTTTGATTCAGCAATAAATTGTTTTTGTAAGTATTTAAAATATAAAATATATGTTGCAAATAACTTTCTGTTTTGATGAAATTATTTTGTAAGCAATATTCATTGTTTTACATTACTTCATTACCAATTTTATAATATACTTAATATATCTTCCTAAATATAGAAATCTGCCATAAATTAAAATAGATTAATTTCAGAAGCAATTTAAAAATATTTTTAAATAAAAATTATAAAACTTTTTTTAAAAATAGATATTTAAGTGGCAAAAATTTTCTTTTATCCAGAGCAGAACAGAGGTAAACTGGGTTTGGTTCATTTTAAAAACATTTACTGTATATAAGGGCTAACTCGAACAAGACCTACAGTTTAAAAGAATTTTGAACCACTATCAATAATCACAACAAAGATGACAGACAAACCTACAATCTGTTGAATTAAATCGGAAATATTTAGTTGCCAGCTGGTTACAACCATAGAAATGGACGTTGATGGAAAAATTGAGAATGAATAGATTAAGCAAAATATTGGGAAAAAAAATTCAGGTTCAGGTGGTGAAACAATCAATGATAAAAAAAATTATGACAAATGAAGCAAATTAATAATTTGTTGAAGATGTGTTTAAGATGCATTGAGTATGCAGTTATACATATAAGAAACAAAGTCATGATGGAAACTGAATATTTCAAATTTTTAATCACACTGAGGAAAGTGTATAATAAATTTAATAACTGTTAAAAAAGTAATATTATGAAAGACATCTTGTGATGCAAATGAGATTGGAAAAAATAAAAAGAAAATAAGTACCATTACTTAACAAACATATTTAAAAATATTTTACATATTTTCATAAAAATTACTTTTATTTCAGTAATCAACTGTAGCATTATAACAGAATTCGGTAACTTATTTGAAAATATTGAATTATGTTTAAAATTGTTTATTCTATTTATTTCTATACAGAAATATTTATGACTTCTTTCTTGCATGCTGCAGTCATGATTAAACTATAACTAAAATTAATATTTTTGAGACAGTGGCACAATAACAAGATAGCTATATTAAACGGATGTTATATTAAGGGGCACAGAATTTTTTTAAATAAAATTAAAAATATAACTATAAACAAAATAATTTGAGTAATTTGCAATAGTAGAATATCTATAAATTATCAAAGCAAAACATCCAATAAATTAAATAGTAATATTCGTGCTATTTTTCTTTTATTAGTGAAACTCATTATAAATTAATTTGAATATCATTTTATACAGAACTAATTTTATTACTATTGTCTTTATTAATATGAAATAATTGAATAATATAACTGTTTTAAAATGGAATATATATTTTTTAAATTCCATTCTGTTAAATTGATAAAAACACTTTGGCAGCTATTTACATCCATTTAAATGGATTTAAAATAAACTGATACATTAAAAAAAATTTCAGATGCAATATAATGCATAGAAATCAACTATAGGTGTATTTCAAATTGTTAATTTTGATCGAATATTCCTTTCGAATACAAAAATCAAATCCTACACTAAAAACTACAAAAGTATAGTTCATGAAAGTCTGCAAGTCAAATAGTGCATCAAGGCTAGTAATCTCATATTATATATAATATTTTCAGAAACCATATTAAATATATAATAGAGCACAAAGTCAGATTTAGTGTAATATTAAATAGTTTTTAAAGTTAATAATTTGAATCAACTCTTTTTTATGCTTTTTATTTCAACAATGCAATAAAAAGAAACTTTTTTTTTTAAGAAAAATTTGACATAAATAGATATATTAATCTTATTTCTATAAAAAAATATTTTTAATAAAATTAAAAAAAGAAAGTTTAACTGCAAAACTATTTTATTAAAAATTGAATACATTAAGCAAATATTATTTCATAATTTTTCTTTAGCCTAAAATAGAATACATAAGAAATTTAATTATATTCATGAATATATATAACTTAATTTAATGAACATTTAATTAGCTAGAAATAAATAAAAATTTTGGCAATATTTATTATTTAAGTTATACTGAAAAGCTTTCTTTCCTTTTCTTTCCAGATTTGCCAAGTCTTGATGAAATTAGTATGCTAAGCAATCTTGAAAAAGGTGACTCACAGATCAAGCTGACTACAATTGCAAACATGTAACTGAACACCACAAATCCCATGAAGGATATTATCTATAGAGAAAAATTATTATACATAAAAAATAAAAATATAATTCATCAAAAAAAGAAAGATAGAATAAGAAGTTATATGTTTAAACATAAATTTCTATTATTCTTTTAAAGATACAAATTAAATTAAATAATTTAAACCTGCAAGAAAATTCCAAAAATAATTTTCAGCAACTAAAATAAATTCAACTTGACAATGTTTTTTCCTACCAAAACTTAAATAAGTTTATTATATATGCATTCACAATATTCTGGTTCTATATTATACATAAATTTTATTATATGTAATTTTTTAAAAGAATATGCTTATACTGATTCATGGGGTAAAAAATATTTTTCTACCACTAAACAGAAAAAAATTTTTATTGTTACATAAATGATAGTTCTTAAAACATTAATGAAGTGTTTTTTTTTTCGTAATTTAAATGACAGTTTAATGCAATTGAAATATGCTACTGGCTATCGAAAATACTAGAATTGAAGAAGAATAAATGAAATTTATTTTAAAAAATGAAGTATGCTTTGAAAATCATTAAATGATAATTGGTAAAACAACTGCTAATCTCATGTAAATTTGAATATTAACTGAAATATAAATGCTCATCTGGTGTAAATTTGAATTTACTCATTCACAAAGAACACCAACATATAATCAAATAAACAGTAAAAGCTTTATAAGTTTCTTATGATGATGAATTTACAAATATTAGAATCTAAATTTACAATTATATTTAGGATATAAATACAACTTAATATGAATTTTTGTAATCTATCTTATCTGTACTAAAACTGGAATTCTTATAGTTAATTCAAATAATAATCAATTTATTTATTTTGTTGCACTGGTGGGTAATTTTAACCATTTTTACAATAACTACAAAATAATAAAAAAGGAAACAGATTATTTACATTGAGAGATGACTGACAGTTAAGCAATTTATCTTGTGACTGAGGTTTTATGTCACTGTTAATTTTCTGTTGGTCAGTTTTACTAATGTTGATGACTCACTTGGAACAAGAGGCAATGAAGACAAAATAGAAAGGGATTTTGAGAATTATGAGGAGAAGGTTCACCATTAAGACTTGCAGAAAATAAATTTTTACAAAGAAAATATAACATTTTTATTTTTGGGATATAAATTTTTATTGAATTTAAAAAATATATTGAAACTTCCAATATTAAGAAAATAATTTTACAATTAAGCACAAATAACATTCTTTTAGAAAAAATTTCTTGCCCTTTATATTAAGAATTTCTTTTATTTTAATATTCAATTATTATGGCTGCCAATTTTGCAAAACAACTGAGAATAATAATTTAAACAATGAAAAATTATTTTTCATATTTTAAATTCTTAATATACATATTTATGTTCTTTATTATTAAATCTGTTAGATCGTGATCTATTCAATTTTTTTCTGATGGAAATAAACTAACAAAAATTGATTTTAAAAGAAAATTTCAAATTGGAAGTACTATCAGCAAATATGAACTTTTATTTTAACTTAAAAAAAAATACATCATGCTACTTTGAACAACAAATTATGAAATACTACACTTCAACTCATGCTTCAAAATAATATCAAATATTTGTTATTCATCAAAAACGTTAAAATATGCTATCATAAAAATCAAAAAAAATAATTTAGTATTGGAGTTTGAAATGCATATTTAGTAAATACAAAGTTTTAAAATATATATAAATTAATTGTTTGTTTTTACCAAAATAGGATAATCAGCATAGATAATGTGCTTAAGTTCCCCTAGGAAAATCAACTGTACAAAAGGATGAACAAGAAATGCAGTATAAGTTACACGAGCAAGAGGGACAAAAACATTCCAAGAAAGGATTTCTTTTATTATACCTAGAAGAAAAAAACTAATAACTCTTAAATAATTGTTACAGGTGTTCAATCAAAGTTTCAGAAGGAAAAATAACAGAATTGTATTATAATTAAATGCTGAATTATGGCTGATATACTTTTCTTATGTCAAACTTAGATCTAAACACTTATTAACATATTTTCTTGACATATTAATTTTTTTTAAATTTCGCTGTTCATTTTTCCAGAGAATATGTAGCAATCGACAATACATACAATAATTAAAAACATTAATATTTCTTGCATTAAAATGCAGGTAATAGAAACTTGATTAATATTATGACTAATTTATATTTATTTTATAATCATCCACTATTCCTATAATTTTACCATAGCTTTTTTATTTTTGTTATATTTTACACAATTAATACATCTTCGGGAAGTTGGGATAACTTTTTTTTTAAGTAAAGACAGATCATATTTTCAAGAATCTTAGAATCCTTTTCAAGATATTAAAATGATTCAGACAGATACATATGTACTTTGAATCTTAAAAAGACTAATTAATGAATGAGACTAGATGTTATGCTTCAATTTTATAAACATCTATCATGTGTTAGAAATCCTGTTTTCCATTTGTTTCTAAATTATAAATTTTCATAGTGGAAAATTTTTGCTTGGTAACAGACAAATAATATTTCTCTCAAGAATTTATTCATGAGATTATAACACTTCTTTCATAGTGCTACAGCCCAAGAAGGGCTTTAGTTTCCTGAACAATGTCAATCAAAAATCAAAAAGTTTTGTTCTCAGATTACCAGCTTTTTATTTTCATGATGATAGCCTTGTATCATCCAATCATTATTTTTTTATTCTTCCTCTGGATCTATGATTCAAAAGCTCTGAATAATTCTGCACAAAAATTTATTTGCATCTATTCTTTTAATATTACTCAACTATGCTAAGAAATTGCAATTTAATAAATAGAATGATGTTTTCTAGCATAATTAGATGATCGAGTTCATTATTGTTCCTAATTCTCCACTGCAAATTACTTATTTTTATATGTCTATTCTTGAAATTTTTCTTTTAAAGATTAAAATATTTTATTCATCATTATTTCAATACTATATTTTAATATTTATTTTATGTTATATTTCAATATTTGATGATTTATAAATTATTATTTTAATATTATTATGGAGTTTATTTTCAAATTAATAATATTTAGATTATTAATTTGAAAATATTTAAATTATAATTTTTATTATGTATAAAAAATAATATTTATAAAATATATATAAAAATAAAAAGAAATAGATTAGAAAAAAATAATACAAAAAAAAATTACACTCTTTTGAAATAGTCTTTTTTTTTAATTCTGGAATTAATTTCTTCAGATATTGATGCAATCATTAACAACTGAACTAAAACTAACAAACTGAATACCCTTTTAAATTGCCTGCTTTAATGCTACTTGTTCGATATTTAATTCTGTGCACATGAATAACATGACTAAACTCTTTTGCTCCTTTCATAAGTTGACTGGCAAAGGAAAAAAAAAAAAAAAAAAAAAGACTATAGATGTATTTCTACTTAAAATAACAAAACCACCAGCAAAACTGCATAACAGAATAGCTTTAGTAACAAAGTATCTCTCAAACCCAACTGACAAATAATTTTGAGTGTTAGAACAAAAAGTAATGTTTTTAATGAACCACTTCTTGAAACATCAACTTTCCATTTCTATTAAATTTAAGCAATAATTCATTTTCTCATCAATTTAAACTGATAATTAAAGCTAAATTTCTACAGGTTCATTAAGACTTTTGAAGCAGTATTAAAAGTTTTATTCATATAATTGCCTTCAATTTGCATAAATTTCAATATTATCATTTTCACATAAAATATTTTTCAATCAATTTAAAGTTGGATGTTATTTATTTTATTTTCAAAGCAATTGTGAAATTAGCTAATTTTCCTTTTGATGCATTATTTGTCGAATTCATTTTCGATTAAAAGATGGTTCCTTATTTAGATAAAATTACAAAATTCCATGCAATCTAAACTGTAAATATCCTTAAATAATTCCTTGTACAAAAAAATTAGGAAAATAATTTCATTCTTATGAAAGGTAATTAAAATAGGTCAATATGGTTTTCATTATAACTAATAATTTGTGGGATAAACTTTATTCATATCTAAAAAACAGCATTATATTGATTTATTGATCACATAAGATTTTCTTTTTTTGATTATCATAGAACAATAAATTTTGACTCTGACAGAAGATACATGAACGCTTACAACATATGTGAGCTGATTAGTTAGTTGTAATAGGATCAACAAGTAAAGATAAATTTTTCTTTTCCTTTTTACCAGATAATAATTGCATCCACAGGTATTTTCCTATAGAAAATTAATTAGAAGTAAGCAAAAACAGTAATTTTTAATGTTTTTTGCATGAATCATAAATAAAAAGCAATATATATAATCTTATAAAATTTTTATCTCTTATAATTCAGCATTATAATTTATTTAGAATCATATATCAGAGGATGAATTTAGATATAACATTTGCATAAAAATTTTGTAAACATAAATGATTTCGTAAAAATTATGATACAAGTACTAATGAAAAGAGATGATTCAACAAAATATTAAAATTGTATAATTTTTTTACAAACAGACTAAATATGTAATTAACATGGCCTATTGGTAAGGTCATGCTCTTATGATAGGAAGTCATGAGTTTAACATGTTTCAAGCACTGTTGAACAATAAGGCATGACTATCATGCTCTCAATTTTAGAAACTACAGAAAGTGTAAATGAGTTAGATTTGATGTTTGTCATTGAATGATATTTTTTGCACTTGAAAATTAATTAGACCAGAGTTAACAGCTTAAAGTGGATTTCAAACAACTACAAATATTGAATCAAACCCTATTGAACCGAACTATTGAACCGAAAACCAGAGCATTAAACATTTTACTGCCAGTTTGACAAGATAAGTGAGTAGGACACTTGAACATGATTTATTATCTATGGAAAACATCCCAAAAGAGAGTCTATAACAGATATTTATTTGTCTTACAATGACTTATGTCTTCAACACAGAGTCAAAGCAGAATAAAAACTTGACCATCAATTAGAATTTTACATTTTCTGGGAAATTTATAAATATAATTAAAATATTTTCACACAATTTTTTAAGCTTCTTTATAATTCTATGTATATATATTTCAATTAAAATTTATCATTTTAAAATTAATAAGGTCATAAATTGAAAATTTTAAAACCATTAAGAAAAACAATAGGAATAAAATGACTAACAAATATATATTTTGATTATAAATATTATAACAATTAGGGAAAAAATTGTTTAAGTTAAACTGGCATGTTATAATTTTTCATCAGATATCAAAAACGAAGTTTTACAAACTGGAACTTACTTTTTATTTCAACTATTAAACATAGACAAATCTACAGAAATTAAATGCTTTATAACAAGATAAATTATCTTACTTGCTTCACCATTCAAACAAAGATAGACCATCCACAATAATGCTAAAGACCACAACAATCGTTGTGTACCCCCATATAACACTGATTCTGTTATAGTGGCAATACGAGCACGATGATTCCATATATAAGGAGTGAATACAGTAATCATGCCAAACAAGATGGCCATGCATGAACCAAAAAGTTTCTTCAGCTGAAAACAAAATTATTGTTGAGAAAAACAAATAGAAAATATCTACATAACTGAATTTATCAAATACTTCACAAAGCTTAAACACTCATGTCAAATGAAAATGTCTTCATTTTATAGTCAGAGATAGAATTATTTCTGCTTAAATGTTTTCTCTATTTTTTAGAAACTTACAATGTAAATATAATTGCTGCTCATTAAAATATTTTATATAATTACCATAACAAAAATTACTATTTTGATTTTCTTAACAAAAATTAATGTGTAGGATGGAGCACAATGATTAGCTGATAAAGGACTAAAATAAAAAAATAAACACTTAGAAACTTACATATTTATATTGGGCAATAATGGAAATTTCTAATTACATGATTTTAAACGGTGTATCTAGTAGATGCCTATCTTTACAGTCTACACACAACTGCATTCGTTTTCTGAAATTCTCATGCACTCTTTCAAGCATGTCTGCTGGTATTCTAACAATTTCAGCATCAATCTTCTGTAGATCTTCCAGGTATTGGGATGGTTGCAATACACCTTCAACTTCAAGTAATCCCAAAGAAAATATCGCATGAGGCTAAGTCTAGTGAGCATGCAGGTCATTTGAGATCCCTCATCTAAGAGATAAGCCTTCCAGGAAACATTTACTTTAAAAACTTATGGTAATACTGGAGAATATGCAGTGACATCCTTTAATTGAAACCAAGTGTCCAATAATTCAATCACCTCAAAAATCGGTTGGAAAAACTCTTGCAGCATAGTTAAGTATAATATTTAAAATCAAATTCAAATTCAGTTACAAAAAAATCTCCCAAAATTTACAGCACAACGATTTTTCTAAAATAAGTAAGGACCAGTGATGCCTAATTGTGTTATGACTCACATTACGTAGTGATGCAGTCACTGCAGGAGTCTTAGGTGAATTTCCTCATTTTCATTTTGCTCCAGTACCACATATTCTGTTTGTTTAAGCACCTACTGAAATAAAAATGTGCATATCAGATTTCTGCCACAAGGTATGGTTACAAGCATGTCTTCACAAGAAGTTTTTCATGTTATATAATTCCACATTGACAATTGCTGAACCATTCACATTTTAAATGGGTGGAAATGCAGTTCATTATGAAGAATCCAATGAAGAGAATATCTTGAATTGCCTAGAGCAAGTCCTTGTTTCTAAGCTAAGCATTTAGGAGATTGCAGAGTGCTCCTAATCTAACTCATTCAATATTTTGTGGTGCAATAGTGCAACATCAGTAGATTCTGAATCACTTCAAACTAGTCACAAGTTAGGTATGTAGCTCCAGTGCTGTTGAACTGAAGGCAAAACTGCTAATCATCAGCTATCAAGTTATATATAAATATATATATATAAATTCTTAAATATAAAAATTATAGTAGAACATTGCTTAATAGCACCTCTCATGATGAGCAATTTGCTTGACGAGTAAAACAAATTGCAAAAGAATGACTTGCTTAAGGAGAGTTTTGCATAATGAGTGGCAAAGATAGGGGAAGTCTGAGATTGTGCATGTTACATAAGTCTGAGTACAGCACTCATTTTAGTTTGATCACTTGATAACATATTTTTTGTAATAAGACATTTTTTCAAACTTTCACTACATTGAGTTGTATGTACATGAATAAAAATTATTTGAATTGATTATAAGAAAGATAATCAAGAAATAAACTTGTAATTTTTTAAGAAATGTTTGATAAGCCCTTGCAAAACTGTACTTGGTGAAAAAACCATAAGAAAACAGCAATAATAAAATAAAAATAACCACAGAAATGAAACATCAAATCATTGGAAAGCAAGAACGAGGTGAAAGCATGAATAATCTAGCAAGGACATACACTCAATTTACTTCAACGATTGCACTCCATGAAAACAAGAATAAGACTAAAGAGATAGATGATTTAAAGGGAGTAACAAGAATATCTGACCAACGATTATGTATCCTCAATGATCTTGTAAGTTTGCTTCTCATGTGGATAAATAAAAACCAATTACAAAGTGACACTGTTAACAAGAACATCATTTGTGAAGAAAGCGAAAATGAATGAATGATTTCCGTTGATCTTGTTAAAAAGATCCCAGGATCATTAAAAATCAATGAAGTATTTAAGGAAAGCTATGGGCAGTTCAAAAAAGTGAAGAAAAGATCCAGCATCCACAGTATTGTAAGAAACGTATTCAGCAACAAATTCTGACAGCAACAAAAACAAAAGTAGCAGAGAACTTCATAATCAATTTCAAAATTTGTAGATTCTGAGGGTTACTTGATGCAATTGGTTTTTAGTTGTGATGATACCGCTCTATTCTGGAAAAAGATACCGAAGAATATGTAGAATACAATGCATTGCCCAGCCATAAGCCAATGAATGGCTGTCTTACGTTGTTACTTTGTGCCAATGTAAGCAACGATTTGAAAATTAAGCAGCTACTTGTTTAGCACATTCAGGGGCTCAATGAGTCACCAATAAATGTAAAATTCAGAAGAGTAGGCTGAATGTGATGTGCACTTCCAAGGAAGGCTTGCATGAAACATGATCATTTTAATGATCATGTTTCAGGCAAGCCTTCCTTGGACTTCCTCCCAAACATTTTTTCACAGAAGGACCAAATACAAAGAAGTGTTTGGTTCTTCTGTGAAAAAATAAATATTTGTTTGAGACGAATTGGCAATCCATATCTTGCTTGTTACGGATAATGCTTTTTCTCATCCTCCAAGCCTATAAGATACCCCCCTCTGAAGAATTTAAGATCATCAAGATCCAGTTTCTGCCTCCCAACATCATTCCTTTACTCCTGCCCATGGACCATAAAGCTATTTTTAACTTTAAGAAGCTCTACACTAAAGCAATCTTTGAACATTGTAATTGAAGAAACTGCAAGTTTTGGAAAAATCATTTCTACATCATTGCCTGCGCAAGATGATCACCAAAGCATGGGAAGGGGTTTAAAGGAAAACCAAACTTTTGCTCGGAAGGAGCTTTGACTGGAGACCACTGTCAAATTTGACTTTAAAGGGTTCAAGACAGTACTGTGGAAATAATAATCAACAAAATAGTGTCGATGGCAACTATCATGTGATTGAAGGTGGATGACATTGATTTCAAAGAGCTTGTAGTAGAGCACAGCCAAGAATTAGCCACAGAAGTTTATGCATTTACATTATGTTTCACAGCAAGAGGTTTTGGAGGAAAGTTTGTCAGAGGAGGACGTAATGAAAAAGCAGCAATTTTTTAATGAAATAAGAGAAATGCTAAAAGCTTAAGGAATTTATATCTTATGTTGAGAAACATCAACTCGTAGGAAAATGGATAAGTGCACTACAAATTTATTTAAAGATAAGGTGACTAAAATATCAACAAATATTTGAAGAATTGATGACAAAAGAAAACATCTTTGGACCTCTTTCTAGTAAATATAAAATATATATATCATAATTACTTCAATTTTTTTCATTTTTGATGAGTGGCTTCATTTCATGGTGGAAAAAAAAGATGAAAATGATTCACTCTCATTAGCATTATGTAACTAATTTCCTTTAAATAATTAACATACATAACATTTTGATTTTTCAACATGGAAAGCACTATTGTATTGTATATCAATTTATGTGATAATAATTGTTTTGTGTAACAAGTGTTTTGCTGTACAAGTATGATTTAGGAATGAATTATGCTCATTCAACATAATTTCCCTGTATTTATACTGAAATTTTGGGATTGAAAAATTTATTTATAAAATTTCCAAAAATTCATCACCAAGCAAAAGAATATCACCCATGACAAATATATTCATAAGTCCTGAATCTACAAAAATGATTATATTTGACTTTTGTGGAGGTGACTAGTGGAAGTCTAATATGGGACAAATCTGCACCATACAATGTTTGAAACTAGAAGTAGAAACTTTAATACGTGGCTAGTTAAATGTATAAAAAAGGGAAATTATTAAAAAATTTAACATGTAGACAAATGAAATAGATAAAATTTTAAATACAATTTGAAAACCAATAGCACATAAAATGTAAACAAATTTCTGCATTGTTTCAACCAAATGAAATTAAATCAATGCTATTAATCAATGAATAAAATCAATGCTATTTTTTTATTATGAGTAAAATTTGTTTAAATCAAGAAAAGTACACTGTAAAAGAAAACTTGTTTTTACAGTTAAGTTCCATATTTTTTATAAATATAAGCTATTTTTATCTTTGATAACTGTGACTTTTCATAAAGTGACATATTTGCCCCACATGGAGAAATTTTAAGTGTTCCCAGAATCTACAATTACAATTTTCTACATCTTATTTGTGTAAATTCAGATATTCAATATTAACTAATATAAAAATGAAAAAAAGATCAAGAATCTAAATGTAGAGGAAGGCAATATGAGAGTAGCATTGCTATGTTGAAAGCCAAATATAAATGAAATTATCAAAAAACATCATGCACAAATTTCTAATTAAAATTATCCTCATTATCACATTATAAACATAATGTTTTTATAGTACATATTATTTATGTAGTACATTATTTTACTTTACATTGAAAATTATTACCATAAACTATTTTACAAGGTACATTATAGATAAAGTTAACTACTTCAAAACTTTTTTTTTTTTTTTTTTTTTTTGTATGAAACCAAATTTTGAAATCGTTAAAAGTATAACATGACAATAAAAAAAGGTTAAGAATCACTGAAATACAGTAGTGTAGGAAGAATATGATAACAAATGTATGGGAACATGTGTTGTAAAATAAGAGAAGTAACTAATTTACTATATCCAGCAAATCGATTGATGATATCGATAGCAAGGAGTTCAAAAGTGCAATTTTTAAAGCATTTGTAATTTGGATTTGTAAATCAGAAAATTCATATCAAGATAAAAATGAGCTTTTAATCATAAAATGGTAATATACCACGTGGCTGTGAATTATATATTTTCCTTAGAGAGAAGTATACAATCATAGATCTTAAAAGATATTGTGATGAGGATAGCATTTCGAAATAATAATGAGAGCAATTGCTTACGTCTCAGATCAAGCAATTTACAAATCACATAAAGGCACTGAATAGGAGAATTCAGGAATACTCCAGAATAAATTCGCAAAGTTGATTGAATCACAGGTTCTAATTTGCATAATACAGATGGTCTACCTGATACATAAATCGCAGCTCATAAATAATTCAAGAAAAAAATACTATTGATATGCAAGAAATAATGTTTTATGGTCTGCCAACATTAAAGAGTGGAAAAAAAATTTTTTTTTCAATACTATAACAAGACAAAATATCTGATTAACTTTAGAAATAACTGTACTTTAATTTCTAAACCAAGTTGAAATCAGATTTTTATGCAAAAATGGATACAATTACTTTCGCAAGACAATAAAGTATGAATGTTTTCATTACGTCATGACAAAGAGATTAATAGAGGCAGTTTGTAATTGCCATTCATTCAATAGCATATTAAAATACTCGCAAAATATATATAGATCAGCAAATTATTAGCAGTTATTTCATGGCTAGATAATTGTAATACATAAAGAATGTTGCTGATGAAAATATTAAAAACATTAACAGTTAAGATGCTTCACTGAGGAACATTCTTTGATTGATTAAATCCTACGTGAATGTCAAAAACATGAGAGCATAAAAAGTTTTGAATAAAAATACCTAAGATCTCTGAAACTAAAACTATACAAACTGCAAAGAATTCCATAAAGCCATATATGATCATTAGAATTTTCCATATCAAATACAGATACCAAATGATGGTCCAGTAAAAACATTCCTAATTTGTGCCTCTGCCTGTATAATGTTATCAAGATTGAATCTACTTTTCCAAAATCCATTTTGATAAGGTGGTATGTATTGATTATCTACAAGTACATAAAGAAGAAGGATCTTGACCATATGCTCGAAACTTAGCAAGGCAGCTCAACTGATTCTGAAGATTTGTTGGATCCCAGCTTCAATATTGGAATAACTTATAATTTACACCAAAGACTGGGATAAATATGTTCCTTTCATATTCTTCAAAATAAAATAATAATGTGTTTTAAAGAATCGTGGCAATGATGAGAAAACATTTTATTAAATCTATTTAATCACTATCTGTTCTGAAATCCCTATCTGTTCCTAGACTAGTCATGCAGCTTTATCATGATAAAGTTGCATACCCATATCGCTTATTTATTTTAAAGTTTCTTTTCAGCTTACTCTTTGATCCTAAGAAATGTAAGACCACAACACCCAAAGAAAGACACCTTAGCAATCTTTCTAAATTAATCTAAGATATTTCCAATCACTTTTAAGTTTCACTTAAAATATTGGAAATATCATTTTGAGAAGAATATGCAACAGATCCAGCTCTTAATATTGGGACAGAAAAATCCTAATCTAAGCCACAGACTATTTTCTTCCACACCTCTTAGCTGAAAGTTGATGATGTGATAATAGAGCCATATCTTAATTAAGGGTCTTTTTTACTCTTTCGTCATACTCAGCAAGTAAAAGTTTTAGCTTATTTTAAAAGAAGCAAATTCTTTTCTGTGGTGGGACATCTATGAAAGATCACCCTCAACTTTTCTGTTTTATGTTTGACACTTAGCACCCATTATGGCACTATAGTTTATTATGTCTGTGTGGAATTGGGGAGTGCTTGGGAATGGTATTTCTGGCAGCATCTAAAGCCACCAGTGTCTTTTCACATATCATCAAAATCCTCACTTCTAAGCATGCTTAAAGAAATAAAAGTTAATTAAATGCAGTGTGCCTAATTTAGTAAGAATAAAATACTAAGAATAAGAATAGAAGATCTGAGGTCTATTTATACCAATTTGGATGTTATTAAAGGAAATTTATTGTAATATAAATCCTTTTTCAATATTAAAATTTAATAATGTCTTCTGGATGAATACAAAAAACTTAAGAGTTCCAAGAAATGAAAGATGTTTGTCACTCAATAGTCATCTATTGCACATAACTAGTTATACCTGAATCAATAGTTTAAGTTAAATTTGAAACTACTACAAACATTCAAGTCCAAAGGTGGGATTCAAACAAACAAATTGTTGAACCAAAGGCAAGAGCTCTAACCACTTAGCTACCAGCTCAACCAACAAAACTGAATGCTTCTGTCTTGAAGTAAGACATCTGGAATTCAGATGAATCTGCATTGAGGAGTATTTCCTCATCTTAAGAATCTACCTTCATTGCATCTGTTTTGCGGGAAACTAGAGTTTTTTTACTCCTAAAATCGGATTTATGAGGCCCTTACCTCACATGTTTCAATTTTCGAGATCTTTGAGACTTTGATTTTGCAAGTCTTTGGAGGGAATAGTTTTAGAATAGTTGACCTATATTTAAAAGTATTTGACAATAATTTCGCATTTGGAAGACTTAAGCTATCTACTTGGAATACTAAATTTTATGAGTTTTAGGCAAATAATACCATATTGAAGGGTACAGAATGACATAACATGTCAAAATTCTGAGAAGATAAGTTCTGTTTTATTTTCACAGTTGTAATTTCTTTCTCTAATATCCATGTTGATTATGACTGAAAGTAAGAAGGAGTTCAAGCTCTGCAGATTATGCATTTTTTAAATCGACATATACTACTGTCATGTTCGTCTGAAGCACATCGAATGCAAGTTAAGGATCCATTACAAGTAGTGGACCTTGACTTGCATTTGATGTGCTAGAACAATGGGCTTAATGTATATAGGTAATGAATTTGTTTCAAGATTTTCCACACAGCAATTCATTTTAAATTGTATTTTTCGTTCTTGTAAATTTTATTTTTCGTTCTTGTTTTGTTACTTAAGTAAAATAATTTGAATAATATTTTCAAAAAGTATTTCACTAGGTAAGTGATTTTCTATATACATACATACAAATTTAAGAAATCCCATAATTAAATATACTAATTTTAATAAATATGATAACTTATGTAGTAATGTAGTAATTCAAATGGTATCAAAAATCATAAATTTAAGATGTAAAACTATTAACATTTTTCACTAAAGTTGGGCTTAAAAATATAAAATTCCCTAGGATTATTCCTTTCCTTATGGCTTCATTCCAAGGTAACATTTGAAACAAAAAAACAGAGTTTTGAAAAGGTTAAATTAAATATATTTTACTAATCAACACAATCCATGTCAACTTCCTAAAATTTTGTTACAATTATTTAGCATATCAGATTTTTGGTTCACAAAGAGTGATAATTTCAAAGTGTAGCAATGTGAAAAAGTTCAATACAATTCCATATCGTTATTCATAAAAGGGATGATGACACCTGTTGAAGAAATATTGCAACATTATGAATCCATTTTATGCAGTGTCTTTGATTATCCTTAAGATGATTCTTTGAATATCAAGTGGAAAATTTATAATTTTCTAAGATTAACAAAATAAGAGCTAAGATTTAATTCAATTTTCTATTTTTAATGAATTTTAAACATAATCATATGCATTATTCATTTATATCTTGCAAAATTAACAGTTCAAAACTTCATAAAAAGTTTAATGTTGATAATTAAAAATTACAAAACTATATTCAGAATATATGGTAGTATAATTTTAATAATAATTACTGTTAATAAATTTTTTAAGTATTGTTAAAATAACCTGGATATTAAAATAAACTAATTAAACACATATTTAAATGGTAGTAATTTAGTTTTAAGCACAAATTAATTTTGCAGCATGAATAAAAAATATCTTTTGTGGCATATTGTGCAGCAAATATAATATTTAAAATTCATATAGATAAAAAAATTACAATTTTAAATATTATAATAGTATACAAAATTTTTTTAATATACCATTATAATTTCACATTAAAGAAGATTAAATTATATATTCACATTTTTATTTGTGTTAATAACTTGTTGATATTATTTTTAATATTTATTTACATACATTTTGAAATTTAAACCAGTTCTGCTTGCTTTAATTTAGTATCACTCATGTAATGTAACAAGAGTAGAAACAGAAATCTTGCTAATCATACTGGCCAGTTTAAAATTGAAGTAAAAGACTATTTACAAGTTTAGAAAATGGTAATTTTTTATAACACGGTCTTAAACATTAACTTTATAAAATTATGGAAAGTATCTAATTCAAACAACTACAAATTATCCTACTTTTTACAACATGTTCTCAAAAGAATTAAAAAGATCAGCTAGACAATAAATTAAATTGCACTAAGAAGTTTAAAGAAACATATCAAATTGCAGGATATCATAAAATTCATGTTTATATTAAATGTGAATAAATATCATTAAATGTAAAAAAATTTTAAGAAAAAGTAAACATAAAACCAATACCCGATTAAAAACATCTCTAAAAAGTACTTACTCCTGACATATTTTTCTTTGATTTTGTTGCAATTAAATACCCTGTGATCATACCAACACAATAAGGAGCAACATGATTAAACGTCTTGACATGAATCATATGTGTAAAATAAGGACGATCACTGTAACAAAATATTTTTTGACATTACAAGTACTAAATTAAAAAATAAAAAATTTTTAAATAATCAAAAATTCTAAAATTTTTGCAAGTAAAAAATTGAAAGTAAATTTTTATATCTTCACATAAGCTTCAATATATTTATCAAGAAATTTAACTTTAAAATTAAAACTACATTGTTTTTAGAATAAAAAAATAAGATTAATTTTAACTATTAATAGATGTAATTTTTTAATACTAGTTTTATATGCATTCAAAACATAACTAAATGTAGATTAAATAAGAATTATTCAAACTGGTTCCTTAAAAAAGTTTACTCAAATAAATTCAATTATTGTACAACATTAATGGCTACAATATTTCTTAAATAAAACTAAACCCCAAAGTTCTATACAAATATGATAATTCTCTTCTCAAAATCAAATTTAATTCAAAAACATATACCTAATTGCATAAGAGATACATATAATGTTTAATTTTAATTAAAATCATTTAAAACTTGATTTTCTATGAAAAAAATAAATAAACGGACATTCATCTTACATACAGAAGACATAAATGTATAATCATCTAGTGGAATATATCGATAAAGCAATTGAAGCCATGAGTTACTAATGAGTATCAATTCAATTTAGAATGTGACACCAATATGTTTAGTTTGGAGTGAAAGGGGTACAATAACCTCTATTATGATCTGAAAAGATAACTAACTACAAAAGAGGTCAATAACTGGAATGGACATGTAGATAGTACGACCAGTAAAATGGCATTCAAATGAAGCAAAGATTTGTAAATGAGATGTTGACATTTTATGACTGCAGAAATTGATTATTTTGTGCTCTCTCTTTCTTAGAATATGTGATTCTATACTTAATATAACTTAGTTTTCATAAACCAAATTTGGAGCAGAAACAGTACAGCTTCAAATATTCTCTAAAACCATCAATGCTTCTTAAATGAACCTTACAACTTCATTTCACTGAACAAAATGGTTTAAATGGAAAAGTTAGCTGCAAATCATTCCAGATGAACTCATTAGATTCATATTTGAGATTTAAGTGATCAATTAAGTATCTAAAATCAGAAGTATGATCTTCAAACAACTCAGAAGCAGCTGTTAAGTAGAGTGCCACTTCGTATAATAATTTCAAATTTATCAGAAAGCACTATGGATATGAATAAATGTAGAACAGGAAGATTGCTTACTTTATTACTGATTAAAATCTTCACAAAGTATATTTAGGTTCTTAAATCATACCAGCTGTACGCAATCCATATCATAACAAAGACGGTTTGAATAGCTCCCTGTTGACATGTAAGATAAATACAAATGAGAGTTGCTCCATACCCTCAAATATTTAATTACCTGATAGAATCAGAAGCAAATCTGAACAGACCAAGCAATGAATTTCCAGTCACTAGTCCAATGCTAGTGTTGTTGGATCCATGCAAGACACAAAGCTTTAATGCTGCATAATGGATAGCTAAACAATAGTTTAAAGCAATTGATGCACTGGATATAAATTGCTAAATGGGAAGACTTTATAGACTAAACAGATAAAAGAAAACATTAGTCATGAGACACAAGACAAAAAATCTCAAAATCTCTCAAAACCTCACTTTGAAAAACAAGAGAAGCATCCAACTTAATTATTCAACAGTGACTGGTATAAAATGCAGGACCTTTCCCTTGTTTCCTCTGACCACAATATAGTACTAGAATCAACAACAATACTCATGTATGGCTTTCCTGACAAAAGCACTCACACTAATGATGATTCAATGAATATTTCTCATAATGACATTTATCGATACCCTAGGATTGAAATCTTTAGCAATTTAATTAAATGATGCACATTTATATCCTTTCAAAACTCCAGCATTAAAATAATTTTTAGATGAATAATCAATTTTGCAAGGATATTTAACTACCTAAGAACTAAAATAATTAATGAAATTATTATCATAATTTTAAGCATATCATTTTCTATTGGTGACTAATGAGTCAATTGCATATTGTTATATATTTTTTCTCTAAAATAAAACTAAAATCACAGAAAAATAAACCAGGTTGCTATAAAAACATAAAATATATAAATTGTCAAAAATTATTATAAGTTTTAACCATAATTTATTGTTTAAAACTCAGTTTAAAAAAAGTATCATTTGTAAACATATGTTGGTTTTCCACTATATTTCATTTTTAAAACCTTTAATCAGAATTAATAAATATTGCAAAAGTAAAAATATACATCAAAACTGTAAAGTTTGTCATTAAAATCTTACAGAAAATGTATATATACGAGACCAGGAGTAGGTGGAAGATTATAAGCATAATGATAAATCATTGTTCCAATAACACTTCCAACAATGAAGATTTTCAAGACCAATAGAGCCTTTTTAGGATTCCTGTAAACAACAACACATTTCAATAAGCAAAATATTTTACTTTAAATATGTAAAGAGAAAATTACAATGTTATTCTGAAAAAATATAGAATAATTATACAAGAAAAAATCTTAATGGTTAGAAAACTAAACAAAAAATACAGTTGGAAATGCTTGTAAAGGATTATAAATATACTAAAAATTAGGTGATAATATGTATCATTCTGTATGAAGCTCAAAACTATCATTAGCAAAAATATATGAAAAATTAGTTAGAAATGTAAATATATATATTTTATAAAAGTGAAAAATATTTTGAGACATTATTATTGTTAATTATGACTATAAAAACATTATGAGTGACTAAGATTAACATGACATAGTGACTGGTTTTCTACAAAATACAGAGAGAATGCTAAGGAATACATTTTTGCTTTAAACTTTTCCACAAATGCCACCTACCCTGTCTAGTAGTCAGTGTACCTGACTATGGATGGGGAGGACCTGGGTTGGAATCTCGGCTCGGGAATGGATGTATTTTCTCTTTCTCTGTGTTTCTTTTCCTTTCCTGAGATGATGTATGAATGTGGCCGCCCTATAAATGGGTTTATGGTGGTGTGACATGGGTAATGCTATTCACCTCCATGATTTTATTCACAGGTGCCCACCAAGTAATGATAAATGAGAGTAATTTCTGGCCTTTTGGGGCAAAGAGGTTAATCACCCAATGCCCGCCATAATTTAAAAAAAAAAAAAAAAAAAACCTTCTACAAGTAATTTAAAAATTTGAATAGTGAATTTTAAATCATCAGAAATCTGATAATCATATATATTACCTATACAGAATTTGGATTTATAAACTTCAAAATTAAAAGTACAATTTATACTATTTTATGAAAACTAACATTTTTTTATAAATTTAAAAAATACAGAAATAAACATTAAAACGATTCCCCAAATGCACAGCACCAAAAAAAGTATGGGGAATTAATTCAGATAAGGAAACTTCTTGGTGTTTTAAATACATTTCCCTGAGCATTTAATTTGAAAAATCCTAGAGAAAAAGCTAAATCATTTGAGAATAATAAGGTTGAATAAAGTTTTGCATAAATGTCTGCTTATATATTAAATTTCCTACTTTATATGGACATTAATTAAATTAAATTATTTAAATTAAATTATTTAAATTTCTTTGAAAATTAACAAGCATAAATAGATACCAGAATTAAGAATATACAGCTTTATTTTTTTAATTATGACACTATTGAAAATATATTGATCTATGATTTCACAATTATGAAGAAAAATTAATAGCTGATTGCTTTTTAGTAAAAGTTTTATTTCAGATGTGTGACGTAACTAATGTGTTCTTTTAGATTTTTATTTAATATTACCACTTGCATAAATTCTTTATTAAATGAATTTACTCATTATTAAATACTTTTGTTTAATACACTGCTCAAAACAGTTAAAGGATATTGTAAGTTTTATATAAAATAAAGACATAAGCAAAATTTTTTTTTGGCTGAAAATGGAAGAAGAGAATCACAAATGAAAATTTTTCTGATTTTTCAAACTGTGGTGTATGCTAAATTTGAGTTCCACGTCAAAAACATCACTTCAGCAGCAGTGAATGAAATTTACATTCAACTGAATAAAAGATAGTGAAAACAAGGATGATCAACATTAAGTGACTGCTTTGCTTCGATGAGTACGATGTCTCAGAGAAGTCATTTAATCGATTCAGAAGCTTTTAGAGTTGTTAGTGGGTTAGAAAGGGCCCAAACTCAAGCCGAAGTGGCGCAAGGCATTGGAGTGACAAAGTGTGATTTCCAGAGTCTGGAAATGTTTTTTTGGAGGCTGAAAGTGCAGACCGAAGATCAGGGCAAGGTCGTAGATGGGCAACAACGCCCAATGAAGATCGTTATTTAGTGTTAACGGCTCTGAGACACCAAAATATGAATGCTACTCTTTTCCAACACCTTTACTCAGCTACAGACACCACGGTTTCAACTCAGACTGTTCCAAACTGGTTCCATGGTGTAGGTCTGTATACTCGCCGACTGATGGTATGCATTAAACTAACATCAAGATATCATCGCGACCGCAGGGAGTGGCAACAGAGCATGTGAACTGGAGGAGAAATGAATGGGGCAATGTTCTTTTTACTGACAAGTCACATTTTTCTGTTCATCCTGATAATAGGCGTATTTTCATTTGGAGGGACCATAGCAATAGGAATAATCCTGCATTTGTGCAAGAAAGTGTCAGATTTGGCAGTGGGGGAGTGTTGGTGAATGTTGGCATCACCATTGACAGGCACCAGACATGAATCCAATAGACCATGTTTGGGAAGCTCTAGGAAGATGAGTGGACCACCCCCACAAACTCTCCAAGAACTGGAAAGAGCTCTTCTGGAAGAGTGGGACAGAATAACCCAACTCGTGATTAATAGCCTCATTGACTTCATGCCTAAAAGGTGTTCAACTTTGCTGGTTGTCATTGGAAACCATACCCCTTATTGAAAATGATTTCCTTTGAAGAAAACACTTTTTCTTATTCTTTTTTTCTCATATGCACAAATGTGTTTTTTTCCTTTTGTACACAAATTAGTAATAAAATGCATTTTTTTTCTGCCAAACATGTGTAATTTATTCTCATATAACTTACTACGTCTGTCAACCATGTATTAATTAGCTAAAATGTTTCCCAGCCACAAGATACACCTCAAACCGCATTATCCTTTAATTGTTTTGAGCATTGTATTGCAGTAAGATTCTTAGTACATTTATCTCTTTAATATTTTTATTGCAACAAATAACCTATGATTATATATTTAATACAATAAAAAAAATTTATGGTTATATTATTCATACAATAGTTATTTTAAAACATCAATTAATGTAACAAAATCTAATACTTACCTTCTTATCAGCAACAATATAAAATATGATAGTAAATAAAACTGCATATCTACAGCAATATACCAAGTCCATGGTAGGCACTGTAAAGTCACAAAAAATTAAACATGATTTAATTTTATAAAATTAATCCTTCAAAGATTTTTTAATTATTTCTTTAAATAGCTTGTTATTGTTTACATAGAATTTTTTACCATAAAACATGAAAGAAAGGAAAATCACCTTCCAAATACTTCAGTGGAATGGTTATAACATGAAAAGCATGTGGAAGTCAGTATTTGTATGAAAGACTATATTAGATTACCACAAGCTATCATAAAAATGCTTCTGATTTGATGAAAATTTTCTAATAATAAATGGTAATCATATAAAATATTTTGTTAGTAGCAAATTTAATATGTATTAGACTATATTATTACAATTCTACGCAGAAGTGCAAGAAAGAAAAATTTTAGCTTCTCAAAAAATCTTCTGCTTAGTGTTTTTCTGTAAGAGCCATTGTCTGTAGACATTTGGTAGAAATACTGAAAGAATTACATAAAGCTTAACCTTATTTTCAATCATTAAAACTGGTATTACTGGTAATATTATAAAATCAAGAATGTAAAAGGTAGAATATCTATTGGTAAAAAGTACTACAAACATTACTATCATGTACCATTAAGTTATATTTGATACAGATAATCAATAAAAGATAAATCCAAACTTTTACAATAGTTTGGAATTATAAAAAACTATGGCAATTTCTAATATTAAATTATTCGCACAGAAATTTTCAGATTTTCTTAATTTCATAGAAATCATATAAAAACAATTTCATTTTTAATTAAAAAATATTTTTGCTATCTTATTTTTTTAAACAACTGAATAAATTTTGATAAATAAGGATTCTATAATTGTATATGAAAATGCTTTTTTTTTATTTTATTATTATTTAAAATTGCTTATGCTTATATCATTTACCCTCTAATAAAATAATGCCAACATTTAATTTTGTGAGCAGTTAGAGTCTAATAAATCAAAAAATTATCAATGAATGCAATTTGTAACACAATAACTAATATACATCTAAAAATGTTACTAATAATAATGCTAATAAATACTGAAAATAAAACTAATAAAACATCTAAAAATGGCCTTTAAGTTTTATTATCCTACAATGATAAATACAATGAATTGTGAAAGTAAATATATTACTTCAATAACATATTAACATTAAAATGTAGCTAAAACAAAACTATCATTTGCTTTAAATATCATGCTACATTCTATTTGTTAGACTTAAAATATTTTTAAGAGTTCATTCTCATAATTTTAAACATAAACTAAATAAGAAAATAGACTGATAAATGTTTTCTTAATTTATATTCCAATCTCTTCAACATTCATGATTTTCTCATGATTAAAAGCTAAATACTTAATTGAAATTTTTCATAACTTTGAAACTTTTTCTTGATATATAAAATATATGAGCTTTAAAAAACTTATAGTAACTTCAAATGACAAAAAATTTTAGTGAATATTTTTTTAAAAATAACACTATTATATAACAATGATATAGTTCTTTTATAATACAATAAAACAATTAGTAAAGATCATTAATGATTTATCCATTTCATTTATAAGTAATGGAGACAAAATCTTGGATATTAAAATTTAAAATTGAATTTCAAACACTCCAAGCAATTAAATTTTTTAAAAATCAAAAGATATGTAGTTTTATATTAAGTTGGAGACATTTCTTCATAAGTGACATCCAAACGCTGCACATTTGAAGTGTTTTAACATATTTATTGTACTTGTAAATTATTTATTACAGCATATAAATCAAATCTTAAATTATGTTACAAAATGAATTTTTTTTTATAATGCAAAGTAGAATAACTATGCTTATATGCTTCCTTTCACCATAGTATATTTATAGGTGAAAGCATCATTCCTATGATAGATAGGATCAATTCTGTTTCAGATAATTTTATAATGACATATATTTATAACTATTTAATATAGTGTTGTGGTTATTTAATAACAATGATTGGTGACTAGGAAAGTATGTTATAGGACATTCTAAAGAAGGTAACTAGTTAACAGTTTTCTCTATAATCGATGACACAATCAATGTTAATATTGATATATCAATTGCAAATTAATTCTGGATCACTTCTATTGTTTAAGCAAACCTGTTTATTGCATCAGATCATTTTTAAAAACAATGAAATGCTCATAAAAGAATACATTTTCTATACTTCTATCCGATTAAATTAGCATTACTTGATTGTCAAGGTATGACTCCATACATAAATGAATATCAACAAAATTGATAAAGTTTGATATTATTTTACCAGAACTTTGACTTTCACATAGCACTTTTAAAAAGAGCAGTTGTCATAATACTAGTAAATGCATCATAATTAAACAAGATCCAACTGTTTAACTATGATGTAATCTCATTAATATTTTCCAGTTTTTAAATCACAATTTTTACTAAAATATAAACTTAGTAATATAAACCTAAAAGTTTCTAACAAATAATGACAATTTTTCTAAAATGCCATAACATTGATTAAAAATAAGAAAACAAATATTTTCTTTTCCAAATAAATATAAGACCTTGAGCTACAACAATAATTGCATAAATTCTTTTGTAATTGAGTGACTCTCTGTTTCTTAAATGTTTTAAATAAATGTTTAAATATTCCTTTATAATAATTCCTATATAAAAATAATAAACTTTTTAGTAATACTCAAATACAGATCTAGGCCCTCAAACATTCTTTAAAAAAATTAGATTGTAATCAGTTTTTTACCTAAGATAGTTAAGATATTTTAAATAATTGAAACTAAAGGGAGAAATTTCATAATAAAACTGAAATATTGATATCTTAACCATAATTATTATATACTAATATTTCATACTTACTTAATATAGTCATTTCTCATTTAAGAATTTTGCTTTCAGTCTTAATAAATTTGCATTCCATAGACAATACCTGAACATCAATTTATGTTTTAAAACTTTGTCTCTGAAGAAATTTTAGCCTTAATACTTACAGGTTTCAGGTAATCAGGGTTAAATTAACTAAAAATTCTGGGATGTGAAAAAAAGCTATTTCCTTATTTATTATTGCATATGCTATATCCAATTTTTAATTTACTTTATTTTTTTAGAAAATTTAATTAATATTTAAAATTAAATAATTTGTATGAATTTGGTTTGCTAGTCACTCAACAATCATTTTTGAACAAGGCAGCACTAGAGCAAAATTTTTGCACTGGAACCTACAATTTCAGTATATTTTGAACCAACACAAAAAGCTTAAAGTGTTATGTGAATTCCCAAACTATTGAACTACAAACCAGAGAGCTAATCATTCAGCAGCCAAATCAGCTTATACTTTACATCAAGATATGTTTTTATACATCCAAAGAAATATGCACTAGTTTCATGTTTATAATGAATAATATGCACCTTGTATTCCTAGTGGTAGGATAACAGAAATTTATTCTCAAAAAATTAATTTAAAAACTTACTGCACTTCATTCAAAAAGTATTTATATGTATAAAAAAGGATCCAAATGTAATAGTTAAAAAAATATTAAAGTAATATATATGATAATTGAATAATCATAATAGAAAACTTAACATAACGGGTATAGTTATGTTTAAAGGAAAATATTTTAAAATTCAAGTTGGGATAATGCACATAACAATATGAATTTCATTTTTCAAAACTCACACATAATAAAGATTTTTTTATTCTGATAATAAGTGTAATCACAAACACATTTCAGTATTCCTATTTTATATAACAAATGTATGAAATATTTTTATATGAAATGGGATTAATAAATACAAAAAATGTACTATATATAATGAAGAAATCTTTGGTCAGTTATTTTTTTATATATTGCAACAATTGAAAACTTATGCAGAACATATTTCCTTAGCTGTTAAACTTTTTTCTTATTGTTATTTTAATACTAATTTTGCACTGACTTTATTTGTAAATTTGTATCTTTTCAATTAAAATTTTCTTTTCAGAACTCTTGAATATATGCTCAAATAGCTATGTACTACACTATTTGCAGCTATTTATTATGGCATATATCAAATAGCTACATACTATTATAAATAGTTAAAAATATTTTTAGCATTAATATCATAAATTTTTTTTATATAAAGATAATACTAGAAGAACTTGTAACTTATAAAATGTTTGCATCACTTACAGAATCACTTAAAGTTAACAAATTATTGACAAACAATAAATTTCTCCACCAAGTTGTTCGGCATGTTCCAACCAAGTAATCAGTGATATACTCTTTCCACAGTGGACCTGAACTAAAATTTTCAGATATCATCAAGCATCCAAGAATAAATAAAACAGGAGGCATTAGCCTGGAATAAAAAAATAGTCAGAAAAATCACTTGTCAATAATTATTAAATAAAAAGGACAAATTCTTACTGATTTATTGTATAATTCCTGAAGATGTTAAATATATTAAACAATTTATGATACTCTTTATAATGCAAATATTAAAATATTGTATATTTTCAATAAAAATATAACAGAGTAAACAGATTTTCTGATTTTAAGAAAATGCTTGTAAATCATATTAGTAATATATTGTTTACTTACGAAATCAGTAAAAGTGTTTTATATTATTGTGTAAACTTATATTAAAACAATGTCTTTCTATATTAATGAATATCTCATAAGGCTTGGATGATATTGTTTATAAGCTGTTCAACATATTGGGGATTTGGAATTGGGAATCAAGAATTGGGAAGTTAATTTGAATTCACAAACCTTATTTAAGCCAAAATACTTAATATTTTTCAATGAAATAAAGCTGCTCCTTGCTAACTTTTAAAGTTCTAATAAACTTTCAAGCCTTTTTCAGAGTTAATTGTGGTTTTCTCAGCATTCTTATAGACAAGAATCTCGAATGCCTAAAAAAATTCTATTTCACATTAATGATTTTTCTTGATAAACGAATTCACATGATGAAGCTAGATATTTCAACAATGTCAAATATGTATCCAAACTTTGACTTTCTTGCTGTGAACAGGAAAAAAACTTATATGTTTCAAACACAACATTTTGGCATAGCATATAATAGTTCTCAAAATTTGTAAGGACGTCATTAACATCTTTATACTTTTCTGAAAAATGTCCCTAATACTTAAAGGTATCAAATATTGCAATGCCTTCGTGATCTAAAAGATTCAGCAAAATAGTGATCTTTATGTTGTCAAGCTTCAAACTCTTTTCAATCACCAATATGTTTTCGAATTTTTGGTGCCAACGTTTCCAGTTTTTAGTTACATTTCCCAAGCTCAAGTTAAATTCACTAGACTGTTTAAATGTTTCTATTTCTTCTGAGAAACTATAGCTTTCTAATAAAATGGTAACATCTCTCAATTTGATTCAGAAAACAAAAAATAATTATTTTTAGACTGTTTAAAACAAAACCCATCCAGAACCAAAACTTTTAAAAATGATTTAATTATATGCTTTATAAAGCTGCGTTAAAAATGACTCTTACTATGAAAAGTAAAACACAATTCAAGACTCCATACTTTGGAAAGACAAAATTATATGGCCTTAAGCCAATTATAAGTTTCAAATGAAATGGTGAAATTTCACTTGAAATGTATGACAAAGAAGAATTGCCTTTTAATGCTGAATTACAAATAATTTACAGAAAAGGTTGAATGCTACTAATGTGAGGTATTTTTTTCAACAAGTATCAATAGAGAAAAAGCAAAAAAATTAACGAAATTTAAACACTGTCATTCTCTCAGAGAAGAAGCCTGTAATAATTTTGTAACTGTAATATTGTAACTGTAATTTTGTAACTTAAGCCTGTAATATTTTCAAAGTTGTAAACATTATCATTTAAATAGTGTTAATTTTCTTGAAATTACAGTATTATGTTTATTGAAAAAGAACTGTCAGATAACAATTCAAATAATTTTACTTTGACATTTCCTGAAAAATGAAAAATATTTACAATTTTATGAAAATTTTGTAATTTTTATTAAAAAATAGGATTACATGCCGCCCAACCTGTCTAGTGGTTAGCATACCTGACTAAAGATGGGTGGGACCTGAGTTCGAATCCTGGCTCGGGCATGAATGTACTTTCTCTCTTTCTTGTCTTTGTCCTTTCTTTGTGTGTGAATGGTTGCCTACCCTATAAACGGGTACCTATGGCATGTGTGTACTGAGGAATTCGGACTCCACACCAAATATGGTTCAGTTTGAAAAGTGGAGCAGCGCACCCCATATTGCCAGCCTGGCTGGCACACAATAGCAACAACATAGGATTACATGATTTTGCATGCATAAATAAAAATCCACTAT
Organism: Latrodectus geometricus; assembly: GCA_026290005.1. Classification (NCBI taxonomy): domain Eukaryota; kingdom Metazoa; phylum Arthropoda; class Arachnida; order Araneae; family Theridiidae; genus Latrodectus; species Latrodectus geometricus. Next base: position 361,288 of record JAPDSC010028211.1, read on the forward strand.
TTTGAATAAATTTTCTTTCCATACTTTCAGGGAGAAACTAAGGATTATTTGATATTTTTTATTCTTTCAAAATAATATATAATGTAAAATAAAGCTAGTAAGTTAATTGTCTCATACAAATGATAAAACAAAGCTCCAGATTGCCTTTTTTGCAAACAAAGTTTTTTAATTGTAATAGATATTTTGAACGAATTTATAATAGCTTAAATTTTAGAGTTGGAAAAACATTTAAAGCATGCAAACAATTTAAAGGCATCAATCATGCATATTTAATTGAAAAAAAAAGTTAAGAATAACATGCCTCAACAACTACAAAATTAGCTTTTAAGATGGTGAAAATTAAAATGAATAAAAAGAAAATTACAACAAATAATATATAAAAAAATTCATTCAGATAAAAAAATATTTGTTATATTATCAATATTAAACTACACAAAAATTTTAATGTTTAAGTTAATTAGTTAAGTAATTGGGAAAAAATCACACACATAAATATAGTTATTCTCATGTAATTCAAAAATGAAATAATAGTTTAATTTGAATAATTTTAAGTATTTTATCTATATATAATTGAGCATATTTAAAAGTCTTTTCATGTATAAAAAATTCAGTTCAAATGTATAGCTATCAGGAAAAAGTTTTGGTGGTATTCAAGAAGCCATTTCCTTCTATTGCTTTACATTTTTTCATAATACTTTAAAATAACTAAAAAAATATTCATAAAAGTATAGATGACTTAAGATACTTGAAGATCATCCAGTACTTTTTAAAATGGTCATATCATATTCAAGAGAGTTTTAAATATGGGCAAAAATGATTGAACCATGTTTGAAAATATTTCAAAAATAATTAAATTCGATAGTCCTTTTTAAATACTTAACTAACAGCAAGATTTTGTAAAAATTATTACAATTTTTTTTTAATTAAAAATGCAACAAAATCAAATACTAATCTTGCATTTTTATAACAATTTAAATTATGCGAGCATAATATGAAATAAAAACACTCATAAATGCCACAATTATTTATTATAATATACTAAATTAACATAGATTACTTAAGATTGAGAGTGATTATAATAATGCATTGTAATTATATTGATTATCAACAAAATAATACAACTCAAGAACTTTGGCAGTGAGTAATAAAGCTGTCAAAACTCTTTATCATCTAAAATATTGACTTCAGAGTAAACTTGTGTAATAAAGACATTATGTTCAAATATATTAACAAGAGAAACCTGGAAATTTTCTAAACACCTATCCAAACAAATGTGCATAGGCATCATAAGTGTAAACTCTTCAATTTGATTTTCTTCACAAGTTGCAAAGTGATTTACTATAATTATGAAATCCTTTCAGATTATTAATGAAAGACCATGTGAAGAAATACACAAAAGACAAACTGCTTTACAGCAAATTTAAACTATTTAATAATGCTAACTATTTAACATGACACAATACTAATATTTCTTTTTTCATCTCATTAAAATAGTTAATACAGTCTAAAGACTACCGTAAACCAACAAGTGAACTAATTTAGTACAACATACCATTCTCTATATGTGTAATGTTTGTTTCTTATTAAAGACAGATAATCAAGAGACTAGACATAACTTTTATTAGTTACAACAACAATAGTGTTACAAATTCCATAAAATCACTCTAATCATCTAGCACATAAACAACTTTTGAAAAGCAGTCTCTACTGTTGTCAGATACAGCTAAAATAATTATAATTTATTGAATACAATATTTATATATCAAATAAATTCCCCCCCCCCTTTAGCCTTTAAATCTATAATAATTCTTCAGGTGCAATGGAAATTTTACAACATGTCCAGATCTGGTCAGATAATGAATATTATCATGAGAATTCAATACATTTGGTGAATTCAATCAATTGTATTGAATCTCAAGATAACAAGAGAATGATTTAATTAAAATTGTGTGAATAAAATTAACAAGAGAATGATTTTTTCAGTTACAAGCTGAAATCTCATCATTAATATCACTATCACTTAATGGAAATTTTAAGTCAGTGTAATTAGATTCAGAATCTCTTTTAACTTTTGATAATTTTAAATATTCTATTTCTCGTCAGGACACAATTATTTGAAGCTTGGACATTATAAGATCTTGGGTTTTTATTTACAGAAAGCATAGTTCCTTGTCCCCAAGTTTTATTCTTAAAATTTCATATGCACACATTATTTCCAACTTTTAAAGGAATTAATATTTTAGTGTTTCTATCAAAATTAGACTTTTGTTTTTCTTGACATTGCTTTAATAATTTTGGTACTTCTCCATATATCTCCAAATTTAACAATTTATTACTAATGGGTAATTTTGTCCTTAATCTCCAGCATCAGCTGTGCAGGAGACAACCCTAACACAGAAATAAGAGTATTTCTATACTCTAACAATCCTACAAAATGACGTTTGTTATCCAAATAAGCTTTCTTAAAAGTTGCTTTTATAATTCCAAAAGCTTTCTCAACCATTGCATTGGATTGTGAATGATGTGGACTAATAAACTGGCATTCTATATCCCATTCTTAGACTCAAAACTGTTAAAAAGATTGTTATTACATACAATTATTTCAGGTACACCAAATTTAGCAACGATTAGTTCTAAGGATTTTATCATGCTTTCAAATGTTTTAGTAGTTACTTTTTCAACCTCAATCTATTTTGAATAATAATCAATGACCACCAAATAATTATTACTTCAGTGAAACCTTGTCAATGCATGCCAACTTTCTGATATGGTCTGATCCATACATCATTAGGTATTAATGGTTCCTTAGACTGAGCCTTCCTAAATTTCTCACAAGTAGCACATTGCTTCATTATATTTTCAATGTCTTTGCTAAGGCCAGGCCAATAAAATATTTCTTTTGCCCTATATTTACATTTTTCTATGCTAAGGTGAGATGCATGCAAATTTACATTTCTTTGTGCAATGATACAGGAATTACTAAATTATTGTTTAAAAATGGTAAATCATCAATCATAAACAAATGTTTTTGCAATTTATAATAATTTTAAGGCCTTCAGAAATTTTCTTACACTAAGTTAAAATAATTTTAATTTCTTCATTAGTTTCTAATGCATTCCTAAACTGTTTGATTCTGCATTCACTCATGGGTAAACGTTTTTCAATAGAATGAACTATATTTAACGTTTCTGGGTCATCACTTACCTTTTCTTTAATGTATACCCTAGATAATGTATCTGCGAAATACATCTGACTATTGGGTAAATATCAAACACTGTAATCATATTTTAGCAATTTTAAGAGCACTTTCTGCAAACCAGTTGAAATTTTACTAACTGGCTTTTGAACAATTGCCAATATCAGCTTATGATGTATTTGAATAAGAACCCTATGACTGTATAATAAATTATGATCTGAGCATACCTCTTTTCAATGTCAGTGTGACTTCTAAAAGCAAATGATGTTGCATGATTATCATGCATTAAGCACAACCATATTCCATCTTTTGAAATGTCACACTGTAGAACTGCTTCTTTTTTACTATTAAATGCTTTTAAAACAGGTGTTGAGCTTAAAAGTACTTTAATATCCTTAAATGATTTATCATATTCATACGACCATTGAAAATCAACACCATTTTTATTGATACATCAACACATTTATACATTGAGTTAATTTCTTTATAGCCCTTACATGATTTGAGTCAGCTTTCATACCTTTTCTAGAAATTATTAATCCTATATATTTAACCTCATTTCTTCTAAACTGAAATTTATCTGGATTAATTTTGCTCTGTTCATTACTTCAATTAATATTTCATCAGGATCTTCTTCACTAGTCCCAAAAATAATTATGTCATCAAAATATATTTCAAACCCTTTTATATACCCAAAAAGCTTTTCACTATTTTTTTGAAGAATTTAAGGTGCGGAAACAATTCCAAATGGTAGACGATTGAACTTATATCTTCCAAAATAAGAATTAAGAGCAGACAAATCAGAACTACTTTCATCTAATGGGATTTGCAAAAATCCTTCTTTTATATCTGATCTGAAAAATATACCTTCTAACCTGCTAATTGCTGTGAACAGGAAAAAAAAACTTTTACCTTTCAAATTCAACATTTTGGCATTGTATACAATAGTTTTTGAAGTTTATAAGGACGTCTTCATACTTCTCCAAAGAATGTCCCTCTTAATACTTAAATGTATTAAATATTCCAACACCTTCATCAACTAAAAGATTCAGCAAAATAGTGATCTTTATCATGTCAGGCTTCAAACTCTTTTCAGTTGCCAACATTTAGTTTTCTAATTTTTGGCACCAACATTTCCAATTTTCAGCTATAATTCCAGTGCTAAAATTAAATTCACTTGGATGATTAAATGTTTCCATTTCTTCTGACAAAAAATAACTTTCTGAGCAGAATGGTGACAACTATCAATTTGATTCAGAAAACAAGAAACAATTCTCTTCCAATATTACATATAGTATTTTCAATCAGCCATGTTAGGCTTAACAATTAAAAACTGTTCATCTTTATACAAAAAAAAATTCTTTTAAAAAATTGAAATTCTTCTTTATTTACTTTTAATTTCTGACACCATGTAATGTCTGTTGTTCATTAAAGATAAATAATCAAGTGATTAAACATAACTTTCATTAGTTACAACAAAAATAGTAAGTTACAAATTCCATAAAATCGCTCTTATCATCTAGTACATCAAACAACTTTCTAAAAGCAGTCTCTCCTATTATCAGATACAGCTTAATTAATTATTATTTATTGAATACAATATTTATGTATCAATTACATCACAATAGGAATCTAATGTCATTCTTCTTGTTTGAAATGTTTCACAATTTATCTTTCTATTTCAGAAGAAATTTTAGATACATCAATAAAAAACATTAAATTTTGATTCAAAGCAAATATTACTTAATGCAAACACTGAAATTGCATGCAACTATAAAGAAAAAATATTTATCAAATGTATTATCATTGGTAAAATAATATAGAAGTGAAAAGTGCATAAATTTATTACTACTTAAGTAATAAATTTATAAAAGTAACAAGTAATAAATAATAAAGTATAAAGTAATAAATTTGTAAAAAAGATATCTCATAGGGCAATATCATACTTTCATTAAAATTTTTATTTTCAATTTTAGTAGCAAGAAATTCATTTATTTGATTTATATTTTCTTGTACAGTTTTTTATAGTCAGAATAAAATAAATGTTTTTGTTAATTTTATTCGTTTAGTATTTGATCTCCCCCCCCCTACATCAGTCTAGTAGCAATAACTGACATAAGACTTTTGGCAGTCGAATAAAATTCAGCCTTAGAAGATTAATTGGAATTAAGTTATAAAATAAGTATAGTGCAAGTTGTCCAATAAGGAAAATCCATGGATTCATGCAGCAAAAAAAGGAGACAGACATTATCAATAACTACATTAATGAAGTGCAAATGATTACACATAAAGTCATGTCTTTTCAAGAATCAAAATTTATTGTAAAAACTGCATAAGGCATTGGAATAGATGAAAAGATAAGCATATTCCATACTTAATCAGCTGAAAGGAATTTATTCTTTTATTTCAAAAGTTTGTCCACTTTTTTTCTTCATTACATTTTTAAATTGTAATGAAGAAAAAAAGTAAAATATTTAAAATTGCTTTTGCTTGCAGTAATCATCTGAGACACAAAATACTGAAGCTATTTGACCATTTTTAGAAGATATTGATGGAATGCTCTGCAATCACTTAAATAGACCCAAGATTCATCTATTGTTATAAGATTTTTCCATTTTCACATAAATATTTTTCATAAAGATTCCAGTAGAGTGCTCTACATTCCCAGATAGGATGCTGAGGGAAAAAAATGAACATTATATTTTTTGTCCTCTTAAGATTCAAATCAGAATTAACAATTTGAGTTACAAATGTATTTGTATGAGTAGTTAAATGTATTTGTGACATACCTTTGAATTAGAAAGATTTAATTTGAGCATAAAAGATTTTACCTTAGCAACATTGCAAAAAATGTGCTTCTTTGGATAACTATTTAATAGAATTTCCCCTTTAAATGGCAGCTTATGACAATGTTTTTTTCCTTTCTTATTTATGATATTTCCTATCATGGCTTCAGATAACAAAAATCCATGGCATTTACAAGTTTCCAAATATGAATAGCTATATTTGAAAAGTATGTACTTATGCATTTCAGAAAGAATGCAAACATATCTTTCCACCCATTGCTTTTTTAAAACACCATTTTGCTTTTGCATTTTGCTAAAAAAATTCTAAGAATCAGACAATAAATAAAACCTCAAAAAATATAACTTTTATGAAAATAAAATTTTACATAAAGACATTTTTTCTTACAGAGAAATAAAATCATGTAAAAAAATGTGTGAACAACCTCTGTAATTATGCCAGTAAGATAGATTCTTAATAATGACAATACATATTTAGTACAATTTAAATGTTAACAAAATATTTTACTAATTATTACATAAAAAACTTTTTTGCAACATTAAAAATATGTTTAAATCTGACTTACATTTATAAAAATAAAATATTCTACATGCAACTGACATAATTAATTTCTTAAAAGCAGAGTGAAAAAGATTAATAATTGTTAAGGAACTCAGAATATAACTATGGAAAGATATGGTGAACTTTCAAAGGCAAAACCAATAAAAAAAAGGCTCATTTCCGAAAATTGAGCTCTTTTTGACATAAAATAGAACTTAAAATCCTATACACTGAAATAAGATTTCTTAATAAAACTAACTATGTAACTTAGTGTTCAATTTAATTGCTATGATACAAAGAAAGAGATAAAAATAATAACATGAATTAGACTGAGAAAACTGAAATAATTAAAAAAAGGCATCTAATTTTGAAAACGAAAGCAGATATTTTCATTAGTAAAATTAATTTATTTTTATCAAAATAACAAGAGTCCCAATCTTCCCTGAATTAGAATAGACAGAATACAAATGCTAGAAAATTGTTTGAAAACTCAGAAACACATTTTCATTCAAAAAACAACTCTAGAGAATAATCTCTCAAACATGTCACATTTTGAGGTCAACCACTAAACGAGGAAGCAAATTTCAGACTATATGCTAATAAGTTATAGAAGATTATAGAACAAACCAGAGTTTGGTTGGTTGGGCTTTGTGGCTTAAGGTCCAAAAAGGACAAGCTGCACCAGAACAAGCTACAAGTGATGATCACCTAATTAAAAGGAATCAGTTTAGATATTACATTTTCTTTGTACTCAAATGTAACAGTCAGTGAGAGAATTCAAATTTTGAAAACGTTAAAATTGCATAGTTTTTTTTTTCCTATTTAAGATCACCTCTAATTTGTTCTATAAATTTCTATAACTTATTAACATATAGACTGAAATTTGCTTCTTTGTTTAGTGGTTGACCTAAAAATAAAGACAATACTAAATCCATTTTTGTACACCTCATCAGTGAATAATCTTGAAATAATTTAGTTTGTAATGAAGTGATAAACAGAAAAATAATTTGACTTTTACTGAAATCTGCAAGTTTAATCAAGTACAACCAAGCACATATATGATCTAGTACAATCATAAGCACAAATAGAAATGTACTATAGAAACATCTGGTATACACAAAAGCTTTGAGGACTCATGTGACATATTTCATAAGTACATAATTTTCCATTAAAATAAATAATAAAATATTTCAAATGCTGGCATGAATGACTGCTTATAAAACTTAATATTTTACTAATATGACATATTATAAAATAAACACATTAAAATAATTTTATATTTTTTTAAAAAATCCTTACCTGATAAATCGGTACAGAGCAAAAATAAAGAAGCTGAATCGTGGTGAATTTGATTTAATGAATGAATATACTACTAAAAATCCACTGAAAAAAAGAATAATTTAATTAATTTTAGCAAGTGGCAGACAGAAACTACCACAAATAAATATACTAATGGGATGAACAGTGATTTCATTATAGTAAAATAGATAATTATATAAGAAAATACTATGTAATTATTACCTCATAAAAAAGAAAGTTTCAGTGCTACTAAATCCATTTGCTGCTATTTGAAAATAAAATTGACCCCAAATCATAACAGCATCATACAAACGACCTAAAACAGTTATGTAAGATAAAATTGAAACAAAATACTTTTAATATATATATATATATATATATATATATATATATATATATATATATAAACATTAAATAAGCAAAATACTTTAAAATGGATGCATTAATTTTGAAATTATGTTTACCTTCAACATAAATTCATAATGACTTACTTCAATAAATGTTTATCAAATACAATACCGAGATATTTAATGTATTTTTTTTATTTATTTATTTGTAGATTTTTTTAAAGCTCATTTATCATAAATCAAAATATATATAAAAAGCAAATCTTTCACAAACATCTAAAAATAAAAAACCTTAAAAAGTAGTAACTTTATGCCAGCACATCATGCAGTGCATAATGTGCAATTAATTTATAAGCTTTTCTTTACATTTACAACTTTACTTTACAATTGTGTGCTTGTAGAGATATATTGAGATATAAAAAGGATAATTTATTTCATAAACACCTATTTTACTTATAAAATTTATTAATTCCACAATGACAATGCTATTAATAAAACTGTTGCAGTATGAAAGAACCATGTTTAAACTAAATCCAAATGCTCACTACAGTTTTAAAAAGCCATTTTGCCAAAGCTTTAACAATACAAAATCTTTCAGTTAAAAAGACAATATTTTTTGTAATAATAGTGAAATGTGCAATTAATTTATAAGCTTTTCTTTACACTTACAAAATTTTAAAGCTGCAGTCATATTTTTCGAAACTATTGTACATTCCAACATCGAAAAACCTAGGCTTAATTTTTTCTAAAATAGCAAATATGAATTGCAAGCAATTTATTCTTTTCATTTCATCATTAACAAATTATATCATGTTTATTTTTAATTCAACTTTGATATCACAATTTTTACAAAAAGATATCAATTTTTAAAACAGAAAATATTTTTTATTTTCATTTCAATCACATGAACCTCAAATTACATATTTGTGAATATTATAAGATAGCTATAAAAACATAATATTTTATAGGAAAAGTTGAAAAATTTCTCTTATTAGTACATAATAACAACCAAACAATCAAACCCATAAATACACTGCTGCCCACCATAAATGCAACACCCTAAAGGAAGCATGTAAATAGCATGAAATTCATAGCATGCATTAGCTGAGGTGATGTATGCAAATGAATAGAATTTCAGCACAGGCGCACATCATGCATGCAGGTGGTGCCACATCAAATCGCTGTTGAAAGCTTGGAGATTTCGATGATTTCAAGTTGTGGTTTTTCTTTTAAAAACAATCAATTACGCCTTATAATATTTTTTGATCAAGCATCCGAGTTCGACAGAGGAAAGATAGTGGCCTACCAAGATTGTGAAATATCTTTTAAGGAAATTGGTAGTCATGTTGGATGAAAATAAATAACAGTAATGTGGAAATGATTGTATGGATGCAGGATGGTACAACAGACTAATGTGTTCGATTACATCCATCTCATTGCACCACTTCATGTGATGACAGGAAAATTGTGCGCAAGGCGGTGGTGGATTACTCAGCCACATCACGAACTATAGCACAGAACATACAGTCTGTAATGCATCATCCAGTGTCTGCGTGTACCATTCGACGCCGTTTACAACAGAGTGGTCTGTCCACAAAACGTCCATTGCTTTGTCTACCCTTGGCCCAGAACCTCAGATGCCTCTGTCACTAATGGTGTGATGAAGGAAGGTTGTAAACAGCAGAATGGAATGAAATTGTCTTTACTGACGAGTCATATTTCTGTTTGAAACACCACCATGGTCGTATTTGAATCTGGAGACACTGTGGGGAGAGGATGCTAAATAGCTGCATTGTGCACCACCACACTGGTCCTGCACTGGGTATTATGGTATGGCGCAGTATTAGATATCACTCTTGCACTCCGCTAGTATGCATTTCCGGTACTTTAAACAGCCAGGGTTACATCTCTAAAGTGTTGGAGAGAGTTGTCTTTTCTTATCTCCAGGGCTTGCCCACACCCAAATTTCAACAGGATAATCCACAACCACATGTGGCACACATTGAGTTCTTTGTCCAAGAGTTCTTTGCCTATTGCCAGATTGAATTGCTTCTCTGGTCAGCTCACTCTCCAGACCTTTCCCCAATAAAAAACATGTGGTACATAGTTTCTCAACGGTTGACCCAGATTATATCTCTGGCTGCTACACCAGATCAACTTTGGCAATGTATGGAAGCTGCTTGGTCTCTTGTACCCCAAGAGTACATCCAAAGTCTCCATGAATCAATGCTGAGGTGTGTGTCAACAGTGATCTCTAACAATGGTGGCTACTCTGGCTACTGATTTTGACAGGAAGCACACTTCACAGAAGTTTATAAATTTAATCATTTGACACTTGGTCAACATATCTACAAAATAAATTTTGTTGCGATATCTCTTGTCGTTCTTGGGTTGCAATTTGAGTGGCCAGCAGTGTATTACAGGAAAAAATTAATTTCACTTATAATCGTTTGACTACTTTAAGTCTAGTTTTAAAGCAGTTTTGATATTAACAGTAATCTAATAGTGGTACAAAAGAGTAGGCTGAAAGTAATGTAAAATAGGTTTGCAATGAAAATTCAATTAAACTTCTGCAAGCTTCTCTGTTAAGCAATGCATAAATGTGCTCAAAAATTTTAAAAGATCTAATATAAAAGGGATGTCTAATTCAAGGTAAAATATATGCAGATGGGTCATTGACACAAGGTTTCAATGATCACAAGATTACAAAAGATACATTAAAGATACCTGATGAAATACCATTGTATATTTACCTGATGTCTTAAAACCAAACATCATATTTTAAACAGTATTATGGCTAAACATATGAAGCAATGGTGTCTAGGATGGGGAACTGTACTATTATCCTACTATATTTGTACTATATTTGACTCAGACCAATCTGTGTCATGTTCATTAAAAGTGGTCGTTTAGGGATCTCTAACTTGACCTCTGCTTCCAAATAATAAAAGCACTATTTCCAAAATAAAGTCTAGTCTTCTACTTAAAAATGCCCAAAATAATAAACAAAACCATTCTTTGATCTAGCTATGTCAAACTTTTATTAATAAAAAATAAACATTGCAGAAAAATTAAACAACTGGAAAACTTTCATGGGAAATTAAATTATGAATCATATACTTTTTCCCAAGAAGATGTACATAATTTGAAGAACATGAAAACGACCTTATTGTACATAGAAATGAAATAGTAGTAGCAAGTAAGGACTTGAAATCAACAGCAATTTTTTTGTCCTCCCTCATTTTCTTTGAAGAAAAAAACCAGTTTTGAACATTTAAATTTCTATGATAACTAAGCTTTTAAATAAGCTTCTAAATAACTAAGCTTTTATAACTGAAAAAATATTCATCATTGGTTTTGATAAATATACTGACTATGTTTATTGAGATAGCTTTATGAATTTAAAGTTAAAGGGTGCTCAATATATCTCATAAATACCTGATTTACTTATAAAAATTATTTAATTTCACAATAACAAAGCTATTAAAAAATTTTCCATAAGAAAGAACGATATTTAAATTAAATAATTTTAATTTAAATGCTGACTACATTTTTAAAAACACTTAAACTACTTCATGCAGTGATGAATTATAAATTAAAAGAAAATTTTAAATTAAATAATTGGATGTTTTAAGTTAGACATTAATCTGAAACATAAACTGATATTATTACATCAAATAAATAATAATTAAAAAAATTATATACATTTTCGTGGACACAATGCAATAACCTTGACAATGACATTATAAAAATATTCATTTTAACATTCATGGAAAAAAATACGCCCTGAAAGAAACATCTAAGCCTTGTGACATTTGAATCAAGCCTTTGTAGTGACTAGATATACAAATCATAATCATTACAGTGCATATGCACATCAAGAGTGACTTTAGTTCGATTTGCAACAAAGCAACTGGGATGCACATCTGTAACCACTGATTGAAAGGAAGGGATGGCAAAGTCAGAAGATAGATCGCATGCTCCCTGTTGCACCATTACACATGATGACCAGCATTGTGACATTATTTCATTCCAGTAACATTATCGAAAAATACCTCTATGGTTATCCTAGAGTGGTCATCTGTATATGCATTTTGCTGATTGATGGGACTGTGCTTCACATTTTCAAAAGAAGTTCTGTAACCAAGTTTATTGGTGTTTAAGTACAAAATACTATCACTCATTTTTGAATTTCCTGTTTCTTAGATAATTTCTCAAATAGTTATGGCAAAAAAATACATGTAACTTTTCCCCATTAATATATATAAATATATATTGTTGTTTCTTATACCTAGCTGGCAAGACAAAAATCAGACCAGCTCCATGAGCCCAAAAAAACCTAGAAAATCCGAAAACTCAAGAGGTTTAGAAAACACCTCATCCAATTTAAAATCCAGGCAAATCAGAATATGCTCAGAAGCAGCCTGGGAAAATCTACACTTTGTGCAAGTCTTAAAAAGTTTCTGACCCTGTTCATAAATCAAAGAGTTCAAATGTCCACTGGCGAAACATGAAATACAAGTCTGTTGGGGTTTGCAACCTCTGAAGGAAATAGCTCCCCCAGGGCTCTTACGTGTATACTAATCATGTCCCAGGGGAAACCTCCACTGTTGATTAATCGCTTTCCTTCTCTCTGAAAATACTTCATTGAAGGTATAACTCAAATCTGGTTTGAGAGAATTCAGAGCCGCAGCCTTTGCCAATGTATCAGCCATCTCATTACCAGAGCTCCCAACGTGAGATGAGATCTATTGGAAATCCACCTTGAAACACTGAGAAAGTCTGTCAATTAAAAATAAAATAAAGTCGCCAACCTCTCTCCAGTCATTAAGATGCTGTATTGAAGATCTGCTGTCCATATGCTTGAAAAATTAGGTACTGCTATGTTTTCAACAAAAATTAGTCCTCTCTCAATTGCAATAAGCTCTGACCTGAACACAGAACAGGAGTCAGGGTTTCGATATTCTATACAGAGATGTCCAGTTCATTCCTGCTACCACCTGTGTACATTGTTAGAGAATCAGATGGAATGCCACTAATAGTTTCAAAGGCCAACTGCTTCAGAAATTTAGGGTTATCAGAATTTTTTTGAATTAAGTGATTTAGCTCAGGACGGAAGTAAACTCTATTAAAAATGTGAATTAGGACCAAAGCACGATTATCACTAGCGTTAATTTTACAAAGAATTTTATCACTAGTGTAATTTTATGTTCCAAAAATCTACACATAAGATTACGCTAGTGATAAAATTTTTAGTTCATGATATTAATTGGACTGGTTCATATATATATATGAACCAGCCCAATTAATCTCATGAACTAAAACTTTATCACTAGCATAATTTTATGTGTAGATTTTATTAATACAATATTTTAGACTTACCTAATGCTTTTGTATAAAAAGTTATGGTGTGACCTAAAATTACCCAAGCCATTGACAAGAACTTCATGCCATGAAATATTTTGACAGAATCAGGATTTTCATCTTTCTTAAATAGACGTAAGCTGTTTGAATAGTAAGAGAATGCTAAGATACACTGGACAGTTTTACCTAAAGTAAATAAATATTTCTATATGTAAGTACGTATGTAAACATATATTTGCAACGTCCAAAAATATTTTATTACATCAGGAATACAAATAATTTTTTAAAAATTCTTATAATATTTTTAATTTGTCTCAAATTAAATTAAAAATGAATGAACGAACTTGGAAGGAGTTTGCAGACAAACTTGCAAGGGAGGGATGCAATCAACCAATTCCAACTCTATCTACCCTTACCTTTCAGGAGTTGTACTCCCGGAAAAAGGAACAAATTATGGCGGATTGGAGGGTTCCTCCAACTCACCACTGGTATATGGGTGGGAAGCTGCCCTTGAACTCAACTGTGATAGAGGTTCCTCAACTGCGCTAACAAGACTAACCAGTGAGCACATTAAGTGCCTCTCTTTTTTTGAGGGAAGAAAGAAGAACGACTAATGCACAAAGTGCAGTGTTCACGAGGCTTCGCCATGACACACTTTGGATTGTATGGGCCTCTCTAGGGAGGACCTTTATGCAACTTCCCTTCTTGTGCTGGACTTTTTAAGAGTCAAAGGAATTCTAGATCTTGTCTGACTCCGTCAGACTTCGGAGGATAAGAAAGAAGAAGATGATGATGAATATTCTTTTTTAAAAGTATATCATATAACATAATAATAAATAAAGTATTTTAGATAATATTTAGCAAATTTTAACATTCCTAAACATTACTGGAAAAAATATTAGATAAAAAAAACAAGAAAATATTTGTCAAACAGAAAATATTTAGAATTTTAAAATTCCACTGATTTAGGAACACTTAATTAAAAATATAAACAAGTTTGCTACATAAATTTAATTAAAGGATTTTAGGATTATTCTATTAATGGAAATAATATGCTGGAATTATAAAACAGAAGATAATAATCAAATAGGAATAAAAGTTAATTTGTAAATGTATTGAAAGAAAATATACAAAAAACAGGAAATCAAATACTTATACAGAATTATTTTCATTCAACAGGAAATTTTAATATTGTTGTGTAACTATTAAAATAGATTAAAAAATGAAATTAATTATGAAAATCTACAAATGTTTGGAACAAATTATGGCTTAACCAAGGGAGACTTGGTTAAACCATAATATACCAGCCATGGAAAATACAGTTGAAACAATGTTATTAACTGCAGATATGTTTAAGATAAAAGATATTTTTCCCTAAATTACTTGTATTTAATTATTTACAAACAGAACTTTCAGAAAATTATTTCCTATGAATTTGAAATATTTTTTACATTAATGATTGAAACCAGTCAATCAAATACAAACATTTGATTAAGCTATACAGTTACACTTACAACATTATCGAAATAATTTTATGTCTTAATAATTTACAGAAATATATATGAATACTTTAATTAGTGTAGGTAATTTCAATAGATAAAAATAATGACATACTCATCAACGTAAATTTGTAAACTTAAGTTTTTGGAACACTGATAATTTTTAAATATAATATCGAAACTAGTCAATAATTGAAAGCATGATACATTTAAAAGGATAGTTGAATAATGGTAACATGAAACATATTTTTTAACTATAATATTCATAATAATACAAAACACGTTTGATTTTCTTATACTATGATCATTTTTATCAAACAAAGTTTACCAAAATGTGTACTTCAAAGTAAATTTTAAACTATGATTAAAATTAATCAAATGAATTATATTTGAATAAACTGCTAAGAAAAACATCAAAAATATGAGCATTGAGCTCCAACTTACTTTCAACACTTTTTAATTGTAATGTTAATCGATTTTTATACTTTATTTTGCAATTATAATATAATTGAAATAAAATATTTTTAAAAGACAGAAAATAATGTTTTTCAGGGATTACATACACTTGCATTTTTATAATTTTGGTTCATTATCATTTTTAAAATATCAAGAAACTCTTGCATAATATTTACCGTATTTTCCTGTATATAATTCGCGGATTATGTGTTAAAAAAACTTCTGAATTACGCTATGCGTATTATACGCCGCCACGGATAAAAAACATTCTCCATCAGAAAAGCTTACAAGAAAATTTTGAAAGAAATACTGTTTATGTTTCATAAAATAAATTACAGGTGGTACCAAGACACACCTGAGTTATTTAAGCTATAATCGGCTTTGTTCAATTACGCTCAAAACAAATTCGGTTCCTCATAAAGATATTACTTCTGTAAATTCACTAAAGTCATTTTGCAATTTGCCTTGACGGGATGTTTCGTTTTGAAAATATTCAAATTCGTATATTGTCACATATAAGCAAAAACTTTTAAGTTATACAGCAGACTTTAAATTAAAAGCTATAGCGAAAGCAAATAAAAAAGAATGATGATAAACATTTTAATGTGAAGTGAAAAAAAAAATGCATGCGCGGTATAAAAGAAAAATGTATAAAATACACAGTTTGTAAATAATCCATTTCTTTTTCATTTAAATATTAATGAAGCAAATATTTATATACATATATTTTTAAATATATCTAACATCGTTTTAAAAGTTATTAGAAGCTAAATATTGATAAGTTTTACAAGAATCTTCTCGAAATTATCGCTCTTGATCGATCTCGCGCTTTCATCTCTAGTTTATCGGACTTTGCGATGAGGTGAATTAGACTGATATTTTTCATAATAAATGCTTTTTCTTTTATATAATTTATTAAATTTTTAATCATAATGTGCATTTTTTTATTTTATGTTACACTCATATTATCAGCAGTACATATTTCAGTCTATTTGCCAAAAAAAAATTGCAGCGGGTTATGCGACGCCTTTTTCCTTTTTATTCGAGAAAAAGGCTGTGCGGATAATACGCCACTGCAGATTATATACAGGAAAATACGGTAATTAATTTTTTTTATTTTATTTATTTATTTATTTATTTATTTATTTATTTTATTTATTTATTTTTTTTTGAAAAATTGAAATGTATATACATATTACCATCCCTATTTTCCATGTACTCGGCTGGATGATGTGGAAGGTATGTTATTAAATGAGAATGGTACTTAATTGCTGCTGAAGAAGGTAAGGAATCATTCCTTTTTACACTTACTTATAAAAGTAATGGAGAAGGCTACTGATTCAAAACTAGTATTCCTGAAATAGAGTAAAAGTTTGCACCTATGAAAATCTGCCATTTACAGTATTTATGCAAAGTAAATAAATGATGAAACTAGCAGCAGAAGCTAAGGTGCTATATGTCCATGAATCATCATAAAAAAACACCACACTTAATAAAGCAAAATCAACAATAGCTCAATACAATGAAAATTCAAATGTGTTTCTGAACACAAGGAATGTGAGATTTTGTTAGATATAGGATTGTTCATCAGACTTGTATCTCTGTTGAAGAAGTGTTATTATAAACTACACTTACAATATATCCAAGAAAATTGAGACTGTACAATGGATAATGGAACAGAATTGCTTGATCTAGTAAATAAAAATTTTATCAATTCATATGCCATAATGCAGAACAATATACCTCATGCACAGCAAGTTATATACTGGTTGTGACCTTGGAATTATACCTAGGGGAATGTTTCATTGAGCAGTTTTGAGAATTTTAGTTGTAGCATAACAGATGATAAAAAGTGTAGACTATCTGAGCATTACTATGAATAATCTATGCATTATTATGAATAACACTATATTGCATCTGCCTTCCTAATTGAAAATGGAAATTTTAGCAGAAAAAACTCTATATCACAAGGTGCAAATTGTCCTGAAGAAGCTTAAGGAGTATATTGTTCAATTTTGATTGATATCTTGGTCATGAAAATCACTGAACCTTAATCCCATAAAGCTCATCTACGTTTTCATAGAAAAGCAACTTTTAGCAGTCATGCAAATTTGAGATATTTAGATATCACAATATCAAAATATCTCAAATTTGCATGACTGCTACATAGATATTTGGTACAAATTATCTTCTTTCATCTACGAAGATTTTGTGACAGCAATATAGTTGTTTTGAAGCTATTTTAAAGGATTACTGGATATTACACGCTATAGAGTAGTAGTCAATATGTATTAATACTTCAGACTAATATACATAAAGCAAGATATGTATAGATATTAGAGAAATAAACAGAAATAATAATCAAATAAATATTTTTAAAAAAGACATACTTAACTCTACTTTAGTAAATTGATCTCCATATAAATTTCTTAGTCGTACATCCAGGTATGTTGCAAATACTTCAAGAAGAATGACAATTATTATCATAGAGCTGCAATAATAAGTTAATAATACATTAAAAAATCCATTTATTCAAATCATAAAAAAAATTTATTATGAAAAATTCTATTTATTCCTATAAATTTAAATTTCATTTCAAGAAGAATAAAGAAATTAAACATAATTTAAATAAGTATTATTAATGATAATATTAAATATATAGTCATGATATCAAATATACTCATCAAATTGTGCTAAATTATAAATATAAGTTTCATAAAATTTAGATAAAAAGTGGTATTAGTATAAAATTTCAAAGGTATAAAATTGTATGAAATACACAAATTTCATTAGCCCATTCATCAATTTGTAAAATGACATAATAGAAAGAATGAAACTTGATCGAGTATACTATAATTAAAATTTTCTTTTTAATTTTTCATTCAAATTCACGTATTTACCAAATTATTAATTTACATTGTAAAGTTTGAATCATTTTTAATGTGTAACGAATATCATATATCACAAATATAAATGCAAGTGAAAATTGAATTCACAAATTGTTGAAACCAGACCACAATCCAATCAGCAGCCAGTTTTACAAAATCAATCGTCATTTCATTATTCTATTGCTTAAGTAATCAGTAAAATTAGCCACAAATAACTTACTTTGCTTGTTTTGTTGCCCTACATTCATTTTTTTACAAGGATTAATTTGAACAAGACCAGCAGTTAAGAATAAATTCTAAGCTAATTCAAACATTCACATTATTAAGGGAAATCAAACTTACTAACTACTGAACTAATTGACAGAATACTAACAATTCAAATGGCAGCTACTCTACAAGTTATTTGTATATTGAAAACTTTTGTGGAAATTTGTATGAATTTGAGAATTTGCATAAAACAAAATACATGAATGAGTAAGATTTCTATCACTTCACATTGAAATCTCATTTTCAATAAAAAATGCATGATAAATAGGTTTGAAACTATCATTCAAAGAAAATTACAGTATAATTATGAATAAATTGTGGCTATGTACAAATTTAATTGGTGTTTTCTTATTTAATTACTTTACTTTGTATTGATATATAGAAATGCAAGATTTTAACATTGTTTAAATACTATTATTATATAATGGGAAAATTAACTTCTTCATGCATATTTGCATATTTTTCAGGCAATTTTCTGTTTTGGAAATGAATATTAGAATTATGTTTATATAGAACAAAAAAACCTTGAATCATCAAAATTTGAAATGTGTTTGCCTGTTCTCAGTACAAACAATACATATATATATATATATATATATATATATATATATATATATATATATATATATATATATATATATATAGGAAATGTAAATTTAGTTTTATCTGTGAATACTTTGCCACAGTGCAGAAGTTAAAGACGTGGAAAATTAATGAATCTAAATTTTTATTAGTTCTAATAATTAAATTAAAAATATTATAAAACTATATGAATGCAATTGCAGATTAAACTAATTCACAATTATGTTATTTAATCACAATTAGATATTTCATATAAGTTGGCTTCATTGGCTAGAAATTGCTAGATAATTTTCATTCACAAGCAAATTAAATTTTTTGAGTGAACTTTAAACAAAATTCAACATAACAAATACAAATTAACAATTACAACATCATGTTCTTAATTATATATATATATATATATATATATATATATATATATATTAGGTAGAAAATAATTAAAAAAGTTTCATCAATTATAAATATTGAGAAAAGCATTTTCCCACAACTTAGACCTATAGTTATAACTATGCACAAGCAGTGAATATCTAACATGTTTTACAAAAACTTTTTATTTAAAAGTACAAACTTTCTTTAAGTATATCATTTTGGAAATTTCAAAATTGCGAAAATATCTCATAATATATTTTTCTTGCTATTATTTCAATATGATGCAATTCTGTCTTAATTGTTAAAAGTTGTCAAATTTAATTCAATTTTTTTTTCTTAATATGATGTGATTCTGTTTATATCTTTAGTTGAAAATATTTAGTTAAAAATACATAAAGTAATAAATCATCTTTTTTGCACATTTTTCTTTAAAAATTTAATAAATTAACTTTTGATACAATTCCAATATGTTAGTCATGAAAATGAACTTTGTACAACCAAAGATAGTCAGTACCTAAAAGCTGAAAAAACCTGAATTGGCAACACCAAAATAAGAAACAGCAACCCTTTAAAAAGTCCATAGGGAGTGCCAGATTTGGTGCCAAATTTTTGGGGGGGTATATCATAGTTGTTCCTTTTCCTGTTCACAGAAAGAAGGTCAAAGTACGGATACATAATTGACATTGTTGAAAACTCTAGCCTCATCATATGAATTCACCGATCAAGAAGAATCACTAATACGACAGAGTTGTCCTAGGGATTTGAGACTTCTCTACAAGAACGACTGCTGAGACAACCACAAATAACTCTCAAAAAGGCTGTAGAATTTATTTGATATTTTTAAGTTAACTAGAAGCAGCTTAAATCCATCAAAATAGTATTTTGGCTGATATAGATTCTTCGAATTCAAACCGACTTTAAAGAAATGATACCAAGAAAATGCAGATAATTGATTGTGGAAGACATCATGGTGAACAAAAAATGCCCTGCTAAATAAAATAAACTCTGCAATAATTGTAAGCAAAAGAATCATTTTGCTTCAATGTGCAAATCCAATATAAGAAAAAGGGCCATCAAAAATAATATTGTAGATGAAGCGGTAAATGAAGACCATGAAAATTCACTTTGTTTGTATATTGATACTGAAGGAAATAAAGAAACAAATGAAAAAATCATGGTATAAAACTACTAACGTTTGTAATCAAAGCATACATTTTAAGCTTAATACTCGAGCACAGGTCAATATTTTGCTTTTATCTCTTGACAGTAGTTGTAAGCTATATAGAACGTGTAATTTAGTTCCTACTAACATTTTGTTGATATCATAAACGGCAATCATAAATTGAAACCTTTAATAATAACATAAATGAATCCTTGAATAAGTGAAAATCTTCAGTGTATAATGGATAAGTTTTGTTCTGTGAAATTATCATTTATTATTGTAAATGTCTCATTGAAACCAATTTTAGGCATTGAGACCTGTAAAAAGTAAAATTTGGCTAAGCGTATTGATGAAATAAAAATTCATAATAAACAATATATATTGAGTAAATGAAGTATTTCCAGATTAGGTCACTTTCCTAGTGTACACTACCATATAATTTTAAAGGAGAATGTGAAACCTTTGATTAATCCTCCTAGGAAAGTATCATTAGTATTATATAAAGAGTTAAAATTGACATCATCAGACCTTGAGAAAAGGGGAATAATTTCACAGGTAAATAAAGCAAAAGGTTGGGTGCATAGTCTTGTGATAGTTGAGAAACCGAATGGTAAATTGAGAACATGTTAATGTATAAAAAGGATATTCAAATTTAAATAGAGCATTTAAAAGAGAATATCACGCTATTCCTGTGTGAAAGATTGTGTGAAAATTGTGTGAAAATTGGCAGGTTAGAAGGTATATTTTTCAGATCAGATATAAAAGAAGGATTTTGGCAAATCCCATTAGATGAAAGTAGTTCTGATTTGTGTGCTCTTAATTCTCATTTTAGAAGATATAAGTTCAATCCTCTACCATTTGGAATTGTTTACGCACCTTAAATTCTCCAAAACCTTAGTGAAAAGCTTTTTGGGGATATAAAAGGGTTTGAAATATATTTTGATGACATAATTATTTCTGGGGGAAGTGAAGAAGATCCTGATGAAATATTAATTGAGGTAATGAGCAGAGCAAAATTTAATCCAGATAAATTTCAGTTTAGAAGAAATGAGGTTAAATATATAGGATTAATAATTTCTAGAAAAGGTTTGAAAGCTGACTCAAATCATGTAAGGGCTATAAAGAAATTAACTCAATGTATAAATAAAAAGGATTTTTGAAGACTTCTGGGTATGGTTAAATTTCTTTCAAAATTTTTACCAAATGTAGCAATAATAACAGCCCTTTTGATTACTGAAGTTATTGGAAAATGGTGTTGATTTTCAATGGTCGTATGAATATGATAAATCATTTAAGGATATTAAAGTATTTTTAAGCTCAACACCTATCTTAAAATTATTTAAAAGTAAAAAAGTAACTGTTCTATAATGTGACAGTTCAAAAAATGGAGTAGCTGTTTGCTTAATTCAGGATAATCATCCAATATCATTTCCTTCTACAAGTCACCGATATTGAAAAGAGATATACTCAGACTGAGAAGGAATTTTTAGCCATTACTTTTGCTTTTGAAAAATAACATAATTTATTATACAGCCCTTATTCAAACAGATAATTCTATTATTGGCAATTGTTCAAAAGTCAATTAATAAAATTTCAAATGGTTTGTAGAAAATGCTCTTAAAATTGATAAAATATGATTACAGTGTTTCATACTTACCCGGTAATCAGATGTATTTAACAAATACATTATCTAGGCATACTTTAAAAATAAGGTAAGTGATGACCCAGAAATGTTAAATATGGTTCATTCTATTGAAAAACATTTACCTATGAGTGAATGCAGAATCAAACAGTTTAAAAATGCATTAGAAACTGATGAAGAACTTAAAATTATTTTAATTTACTGTAAAGAAGAATGGCCACATAAGAAGAAAATTTCTGAAGGCCTTAAAATTATTATAAATTGCAAAATGGTTTGTTTGTAATTGATGATTTACTATTTTTAAACAATAAATTAGTAGTTCCTGTATCATTGCACAAAGGAATGATAAATTTAGTACATGAATTTCACCTTGTATAGAAAAATGAAAAAAATGAAAAAAATAGGCAAGAGAAATATTTTATTGCCTTGACCTTAGTAAAGATATCAAAAATACAGTGGTGCAATGTGCTGTTTGTGAAAAATTTAGGAGGGCTCAGTCTAAAGAACTATTAATGCTTCATGATGTACCGAGCAGATAAAAAAGTTGGCATTGATACAATGTTTCACAGAAATAATAATTATTTGGTGGTAATTGATTATTACTCAAAATGGATTGAAATAGAAAAAGTAACTACTAAAACAGTGGAAAGCATGATAAAATCCTTAGAACTAATCGTTGCTAGATTTGTTGTACCTGAAATAATTGTATGTAATAACAATCTCTTTAACAGTTTAAGAAATCTTTAAAAGAATGGGACATAGAATGTCAATTTATTAATTCACATCATTCACAATCCAATGGAATGGTTGAGAAAGCTGTTGGAATTATAAAAGCAATTTTTAAAAAAGCTTATGAGAATAACAAACATCGTTTTGTAGGATTGTTAGAGTATAGAAATACTCCCATTTCTAGGTTAGGTTTGTCTCCTGACGTTTAGCAGGAGATTAAGGACAAAATTACATATTAGTAATAAATTGCTAAATGTGGAGGTATTTGGAGAGGTACCAAAATTATTAAAGCAACATCAAGAAAAACAAAAGTCTTATTTTGATAGAAACACAAAAATATTAAAGCCTTGAAAAGATGAGAATGTTTGCATATGGAATTTTAAGAATAAAATTTGGGAATAAGAAACTATGATTTCTGTTAATAAAAATCCAAGATCTTATAATATGCAAACTTTAAATAATCGCGTCCTCACGAGAAATAGAATATTTAAAATTATCAAAAGTTAAAAAAGATTCTGAATCTAATCACACTGACTTAAAATTTCCATTAAGTGATAGTGATATTAATGATGAGATTTTAGCTTGTAACTGAAAAAATCATTTTCTTGTTAAGAATTCGCCAAATGTATTAAATTCTCAAGATAATATTCATTATCAGACCACATCTGGACATATAAAGTTTCCATTGTGCCTGAAGGATTATTACAGATTTAAAAGCTAAAAAGGAAGAGGGATTTATGTGATATATAAATATGGTATTCAGTAAATTATAATTAGTAAACTGTATTGGTAACAGTAGAGACTGCTTTAAGAAGATTGTTTGATGTGCTAGATGATTAGAGATCTTATGGAATTCGTAACTTACAATTGTTGTTTTAACCAATAAAAATTAAGTTTTATCTCTGGATTATCTGTTTTTAATAAACAGCAAACATTACAATTTATATTTGTTAGTAATTTATATTTTAATCTAATTTTTTTATGGCTAACCATGCAAAATAAAATAGTTACAAATTAATATTTAGTATTTAACCATTTTAATCACATAATTAAATTGTGATATTTTGTATGTATTTGCATCTCAATTAAATGGATACATTTCTGAAAATTTGGCTGATGTAGATTTACCTAAGTATTTTTTTACAGAACGATTTATCTACTTGAATTAACATATTTTAAGTTTTAGTATTTTGTCTGCATTATTTCAAACTTTTTTTTAAAATCTAGTTAAAAAAGAATCATTAGAATATTCATAATTTAGAAAAGCTCAAACAAATAAAGATCTAATTTTATAAACTAAAAATCCTGGTACTTACATATAGTGTCACTTCAGCTAATTTTGCACCAAACTTAATTGGAATTAGCATTTAATCCATAGTTAGAAAATTTCTTTTACTAATTATGAAAAGTTTACTAATAATTTTAAAAAGATGCGATGATGCTAATACTTAAGTACTACAATCCTTAAATTAAATATTTATTATTCTTGATAAAAAAAAAAATTTTATATAAAAAAAGCTAACCCATTTGCCATCATACAAAAAAATTATTTTTTAATGACTTCTTTTAAACATAATACTTCAAAATTAAAACAATATTTTAATTTTGAAATGCATTAACTACATAACATCTTCAATTAACAATAGCATTTGATACAGAATTAAAAAATATAATGAATTGATTGAATAATTTATTCAATATTTTATGATTATATCTGTTAGGATTTCGATTCTATACATCTAAATATGATTAACAATAAGCCAGAAAAAAATAAGAAAAATCTAAAGCTTTATCAGCACATTTTCTCATTAAATTCATAAAAAAGAAACAACTAAAATGAAAAATGCCTTATGACATTTTGATTATTTACTGATTATTGACATCACTTAAATGTCACTATATATTAGAGAACATGAGTCTGCATTTTAAATGAAAACTTACAGAATAGGTAAAAAATTTCAATATAGCATTTAGGTAGTCCACTTAATTTCAAGAAATGAAACGCATGAGTCAATAAATGCATTACATAATTGTCCTTTCTATTTCATAAAAAATCTCATAAATCCTGAAAAATAGCATAAAAAAGTTAAAATTATCTCTTCAATGTAAAACTTTCTAGCTCAGTATATTAGAATAGAAGTTTGCTTATCAAATTATTTTAATTTCATAGCTACACTTTTATTTATTACTTTCACCAAACAACCACAATCGACTTTCTATAGCCATTAATGTCTCACAATCATCAATAGTTACTTTTTTAAAATAAAAAAAAGCTTGATTAAAAAGAGTTTTTACAATTTTCTTTCTTGCAAAAAATTAGCAGTGCATCATTTCTTTTTTGGCATGTTTCATTTTTGTTTGCATGTCTTGTAAAAAAGTGCACAGCACACATTAATGATGATGCATCAAAAAAATAAAGAACTCAGTAAAACCTTAATAAAATATTCAATAAATGCATATTATTAATAATATAATAAACTGAAACAAATTTGGTTATATCAATAACAAAACATAAAATTATCAAATTCATTTTACAAATTGTTAAGTATTACAAAATTAGTATAATACCAAAGCAATGCTCTCATATGGAATATAAGTACCTAATTAAAAGATCTAACTCAAATGTTACCTCAGCTTAAAATTCCAATTTGAGGGAAAATAAATTGAAAAATCTGTCACATTCTACACTTTAAATTAACCCCTAAACATTGACTGCAATAATTGCCAATTATTTAAATAGGGTAAAACTAGATAATTATATAAGTTGCATTCATCTTGAAAATTAAATTTCAAAAACTGCATACTAGCCATAAGTTTTGATGAAAGTGCAATGAATGTAAAGACTTTTCCAATATTCACAATAATAATTATAAGTGTCCATCAGGAATCTTAACATTAAAAAAATAGTTTTTAATTTTATTATATTTAATTATCTAAATAAATTATTAAATTTAAATAGAAAGATTTTTGATGAATACTTAGAATTAAATTCATATAATATTTTTGATTTTTGGAACTTACAAGTAAGCTAAAACTAGTTAAGCATATAAATTGATGTTTCTTTCTGAATTTTTTACAAATAAACTTTTAATAAATCTGTTTTGCTTTGATTTTATCCTCAATTTAAATGCATTTATTATTTTTAAAAAAAATAACTTCTTTTAATCTTATTAAATCATATAAAATTTATTACGTGTTTTTTATAAATTATGGATTTAGTTAAATACTTAAACTTAAAGATAACAAAAGAACTTAATAGTATATGTAAAATAAATTACTTACAAAATAGTCTTTTGTGTAGAATTGAGAGTAAATTGTGTCCTGGTAACGCATTCTGAAACAGTGAAGTTTAAGGCTGAAAACCCAAATGAAGAAACTAAAAATATATAGAATTAGAATGAAAATTACAAATCATTGAGGTGAACTAATTGATTTAAAGAGACAAGAAGTACAATACAGATTAATAACTAAATAAATGAACAAACACAGATTGGACAGAAAGAGTAAAAAAATAGAAGGAAGAGGTTTCTTTTCTGATGCTGTAAAAAAAGAAGCTAAACCTATTATAGAAAAAATATATTAAATAAATGTTTATTTTATAATAATTATAATTTAAATTATGCAAATACAAGAATTAAAGAGAATAATTTAGATACTTAAATTATTTCATTGTTCAAAAAAATTTTGTAAAACTTAAAAATATTGTAATGAAAGGAAAAAGTATGCTTGTTTCAAATTATGAAAATATTAAGATTTTTAAATAAATATATTAATTAGTTTTTTTTTTATGTAGACATACCTATATATTAATATGTAAATACTGTGTGTACATATATATATATATATATATATATATATATATATATATATATATGTGTATATATATATATATATATATATATATATATATATATATATATATATATATTCAACTTTTTAATAATGGTTGAATGTTGGCTTTTTTAAGCATACGAAGTCTTGCCACCCAATATAAAAATGAAGCATCACCATTAGGCAAGATCATCTTGATTAAAGATGAATTATGGACATCCCAGAGAACAGAACAATTCCATAGATTCCCAGCATTCTGTCATCACTGTCTTTACATAGAATGCAATGATAAAAGCCTACAAGTTTGAGTCCATGTAATAAGGCTAGCAAATAGATATGTCCCATATGTAAGCAGAAAGACGAGACTTCAATAGTTCTGGGAAGACTTTTTGGCAAAATGTTTAAAGGCTCTTCCACTATTTTGAAAGAAGTAGATGTAGCAAAGTTAGTATAATAGAAAGTATGCCAAGGAGGCCCACAATACTACACCCCTAATTTATATATATATATATGAGTAGATCATTAAAATTATAACAATGTCTACCAAGTCACCTCAACTGGAAATTGTTTAGCTAAAAAGAATTTTATACTATCATAAAATATAGAAATGGCAAATTTGAATCAATAACAATATCTAACAGTATTTTGCTCTGACAAGAAAGAAGAAATATTATTAACAATAGTCTTTTTAATTTAATGTTTAATTAATTTTCAAAGTATTTTTTTTCTACAATTCTTTGCATGATGCTTTGGTTATAATTCCTTTTTCTATTCATTAAGAGAGTTTGAAAAATAATTTTCCTTTTTACATGAGTAAAGATTATTTTAAAAAGACATTCTATTCAAATAGTTTAAGTGTTTAATAAATTAGTTACTTTCCTATTAATTGAAATCTTCTGTCATGCATAAAACAGCTTTATCTATTTGTGCTATTGATATTTTAATAACCAAGATATATCATTTGGTAAAAAATGGGAAGAATTTGTCATACAATGTCTTCCATTATAAAATTTTCGGAGGTTACTTTCTATGCCTTTGAAATTTGAGGTGATTGATAAATAGACTTGAAAACTGCTGAATAATCAAAAGTCAGATAAAAATAAGTTTTCATGCAAAGGAAAGCATTCTCACTAAAAGACAGTTTAAATAGATATGAGATAAACTATGCTTAAAAGTTGTAGTTTTTTTTTACTGCAAATTTTTACATTAACAGTACTATTTTGTCAAATATTTAGAGGCAATATCTACCTGCATTTTATTCTAATTTAAAAGCATTTTCATTAACAATGTCAAATTCAAATACTCTTGATATTTAAAAAATAAAAACAATGTTTATAACAATCAAAAATAAAATTATGTAACATGAAAACCCAAATTAATGAAATATTACACAATCAGTTGCTGTTTTAATTTTTTTTCTGTTTGTTAGTATTCAAACAAGAGGATAAAATGAGTTTCTTTTCCTTGCATAAATAAAACAGCTTAATACAATGCTTGTTTTAAGAGAAATACAAAAACTTATAAATACAAGCAATTAAATTTTGAGTACAATTTATAAGAGTATAATGTATAATTAATATCTGCATATAATATAATTATAATTAATCCTTCCTGCACAGTACCAATTACTTTTTATGAAAAATATTGGTAAAATTTAAAAATTTTAAGTTGTACCTTTTGAAAAAACACCTTGTATGTCAGGTGTAGAGCATTTTGTTGGTAGACAGATGGATGTGGTAACACGTGCTTGAAAATATGGTGGAGAATCATTACTAGTCCCAAACAAAGACTAAATATATAAAAAAATGACATATTTAATTAACTAGAATTATTCGTTCTCTCATTTGATTAGTTAATTTAAAATTCATCAGTTAAATCAGAGAAATACAGTTATTTGAACTTGAATATAAAAACTTTTTTTATAAAACTAACCTGATATTATCTTCAATTTTTCTAATAAATTATTATTTAAATAAAATAGCATCTTAAACAACATTCAAGATAATATTTTTAGATAGTAATTATCTTTTGCAAGAATAGTTTGAATAAAAATGAGTGGCAGTGAGTAAAAAACAACTATGTTAACACATTAACTTTGTAAATGATAAGTATACATTAATGATTGTCTTTATTTAATTTAGAAGCTATCTTTTTAGTATTATATATAAGAGTTACTATAACAATCACATATTTTATCTATCATACTTTTTAACTAATTTAGAATATATTATAGCATTATTCCAAGATGAATAAATTGATAAACAAATATAAAATTTTCAATAATTTTCTTTCTTACAAATATAGATACTTTTATAAAGCACATAAAAAACACTATTTGTCCAATCAATATGCACCTTAGAAAATTTTGAGGAGAAATACCTTACAGTTATAGTATGCTTCCTTAGAATGATTGCAAATATTTTTCAATGGTAATTTTTTTAAAATATCATGGAGAAAAAACAAGGCACTATGAACTAAAACCAAACAATTTTAGGGTTTTTATATCTGCAATAATTTTACAATATAATTATGTAGTTCTGCAGTATCAGTTTCAGAGAATAACTAGACGACAAAACTCTCAAAGTTATTACACTAGTTTTATTAACAAAAATAAAAAATTTTTACTATCATTTTTTTAGAAACACTGATAACTGAGAAATGGTTTAAAAGTCTTCATTTTATTTTTAATTTTTGCATTGCATATAATAATTAATTGATATTCACTATGATTTTAAAAATTTCAAATAAACTTCACCTACCTTTTCAATTTTTTGCACAACTGTGGATGGAAATTGATTGAATTAACTAATTTTTAAAATGTTTTGAACAATTACTTCAGTGTTAAAGCAATTTAATTTATCTAAGATAATTGTAGAATGAATTAACATTTTTAATCACAACCTAATTGCAATTAAAAATGACATATTTACTATTGAAAATTAAACTTTAACAGAATCATGAAATTATCTTTTAAATTTATATGCAAATTAATATAAATGTTTAATAGACTGATTACCTACAAGTAATATTTAATCTGAAAATATATAACACTGTTTAAAACTGCAAAGTATTTTAGAACATATTTACAAATACTTTAGTTTCCAATAAATAAGATACTTCCAAAGTTTGAAGCTTTTAGTGTTTTAAGACTTATTTATTTATTACAGATACCAAAAAATTTGTTACAGTAACATTAGATTTCTAGCCTTTCCATATTTTTGAACTACACAGTTTGAAAAAACAAGCTCAAGTCGAGATGAGTAATATCAAAAATTTGATGTCATTCACACAAAGGATTTAAGGAAAAATTACAAAACTCAAGCCAATACATGCACGCAAAGAGTTAATAGTCAATGGTAAGAAAGAAAAAAGCCATAGTTGCACTTCTAGAAAAGTCTGAGATCAAGTGTGTATCATTAAACAGTGAGGCTCAAGACTTACTAGCAATCACACATTGTGCTTTACTTTATCCTGGAGAAAAATCTTCTTTTTCTCAAGAGTTAAAGGAACAAAATGAGAGGCTTATCATAGTTGCTGAAGAATCCTTCACCCCTTTTGGTCACAAAGTTAATAGCCTAGAAGCAAGAATTACACAGGTAGCTGGGATCCACTCTTAAGAGAGAGACTATTTGCGCACAAGAGAGAGTGGGTATTATCTAAGAAGAGCAGACAGGAAGTCTGACAAAATAACTGCTCTGTACAATGACAAAGGAGGCAGATAGCCAGTTACTTTGATGTGATATAGTTTATTTCAATTTTCCTACTGAAATGAGTGAGAGGAGTACCTATTGCAGCATGATATAAAAAAAGATCACAGCACAAACTGGCCCCTGCTCCATCTTTATTATTAAACATTGAGGCATGTGGGTAGACATATTTGTTTTCAATGGTAGATAGAGCAATGGTACAAACTGGATGCTCACTCTTGACTCTAATTAACCTGCATATCTAGCTCCAGATTGATACATAACCTAAAGGGCAAATAGGTTTACAGAGCTGTTATAGACTAGGGAGGACAGTCATGTCAGTGACTGCTGAATAAATATATTTAAAAAATAATTTTTGAATTTTAAAATTTGTCTGCATTAATCTCATAATTTCACCGAAAAGTATTCCTGGACAAGAGAATCAGCTTTTTATAAAGGGTTGATTGCATTCGTTTCAATAGTTTCTTATTGGAGA
This sequence comes from Latrodectus geometricus, assembly GCA_026290005.1. Lineage (NCBI taxonomy): Eukaryota > Metazoa > Arthropoda > Arachnida > Araneae > Theridiidae > Latrodectus > Latrodectus geometricus. Next base: position 392,446 of record JAPDSC010028211.1, read on the forward strand.
GTTTTGATTTAAATAATGCATTGTTAGAATAGGAAAGGTTCTTACACTGTTCATAATAATATGGAGACCTGGTTTGTGAACAGTTTCAAGTTTTTAAATTGTAATAGTAGCAGCAGAGACTAGATATTCATTAGAATAAATGATGATCGTCTGAATGAAAAACTTAATGGTATTCAGTGTCTCAGTTGCAACCCCATTTGCATCTAACAGAACAAGAACTAACATGTTCAACATATCCATTTCAACTCAGAATCAAGAATACAACCTAAATACTATGTATTTTTTGCTCTTTGAATTATAGTACCCTGGAATTTAATATTAGGTACAAAAGCAAATCAATTTAGGTAGAAAAACTAGCAGGTGATATTGGATTTATTAAGTAGTATTGTCAGAACATAAAAAACTGAGTTGTTCAAGGGTTTCATTACGTATAAACCTGCTATAGGTGTTATTTAACTCAGTTACCAGATTATCAGGTCATCAACAAACAGAGTAGATTTCAAACTGGGAATGTTGCATAATGGAGTGGTCAGATTTTTTATACAAATAAACAGTATAGCACTCAAAACAGTGCCTTGAGGAAACCCAATTTCATTTGCTAGAATATGGATAATTTCTAAATTTCCCGGAATAAAACTGCTGATTAAGGGAATCACATACTCATACTGCCATTTATTCCCATGTGGAAATCAGTTTATACATTAACTTTGGGCACCATATACTATCATATATTAACTTATCATATACTCACAAGAAATCAACAAATGACAACAAACCAGATATGTAGCTGTCTAGATCATCCTTATTATTTTAGTTGGGGAAGCCACCTGCAAGACAATTTAATGAAAACTTCTTAAGTTCATCTAGGAGATACAGAAGAAGTTTAGAAAAACCAGGTCAATCCTGCAGTGATGATCTGCTTTAAAATTTTTACCAAAATACTGATAAAGGCTTTCACTCTGTATCCATCAGAAGGTTTCCCCTGCTTATGCGATGGTACAGTAATAACTTTCTTCCAAAGTGCTGGTAGGTTAAAGCTGCAGTTTCCCATTAATCAGCAATAAAGGATAAAAGGCCCTAGCTTTTTTGTAAATTCTGTTTGGAAATAGTTTCGGAAGGGGCTCTAAAACTCCAAATGATGCAGCCGTCCACTTACAGCTATTTTAATAAAACTTTTCACCATTTTTTGAGTCTTCTTAGAATCTTGACTCATTTTTATGATTTAGAATAAAACAAAATAAATGCATTTGCTGCATCTCTGTAACTATTTAAGATTCTATGACAATCCTTGAAGGAAGCCAAAGTAATTTGAGAACAACCAATCATGAAGTTAACATACTTAAAAATCTTCTTAGAATTATATTTATAATTCATTGTGCTGATAAAAGAAATGAAATTTTTTCACTTTGCCTCATAAATTTCTCTATTCAAGAGAACAATACTTTTCCTTTAGTTTTGTACTCTCTTGGCTTTCTTCAACTCTCAACAGAAATATGAACATTATTCATCAAGTTTCTCGGGATCTGGAAATATAAAAACTACAATGGTTCATAATTGTGATGTTTTCCTCTTGAAATGCACTTTTTAGCAACTTCTACAATTGTTTCACAGAGCCTCTTAAAAGAAGCACCAATGCTCTCAATATGGAATATATTATCAACTTTAAAACTCATTTCTAGTTCTACAATAAATCAATACAATCTATTTGGCTTTTTAAGGTTCCATCTAGGTTGTAATCTATTATATTTGACATTTTTCCTACAAGAGTATTTTCTTTTATTGTTGTAATGATCACTCTATGTCCAGAGCAGGAGTCTTAAATTATATTTCTTACAACATTAAGTGCTAAATTATTTGATATCATTGTTCAGTCAGGATTTGTAGGTTTGGAATTGTAATGGAAGTAGGTGGGAACCTTGAACAGATGGAACAGAAGAATTATAGAGTTTGCATTTAGATCTTATCACTTTACCTGCATTATTGTTGTCAGATTACTTCCATAGTGCACGAGCACTGAAATCACCTATCTGAACTGCTTTTCTGAAGAAAGGGGTGAGTCAAAATTTAACTTTTTGTTACCAAGTGGTCTGTAGCACATAAAAATTAAACTGGACACCATTTTCTAAAACTTCAAAGCAAACCAACTCAGTGCCAGTGATGAATAATAATTGTAAAAGATTTCTTTAGTCAAACAAAAATACTACCAGCAATTTATCTTGATATAAGTTAGATGTTCAAAAAGTATCCAGGAAAACTGCATAATTTTAAGGATTCCAATATCAGATTTTATTATAAATAGGATAAAAAAAAAAAGCATTGATATGAAAATTTTCATTTCATTTAAATAATTACAAAATAAAGAAATTCAAGAAAGTATATTGTATAGGAATTTTCTAATGGACGGAAAACATACTCCAGAACATTAATGAGTATCAATAAAAAATTCCTTAATTTTTTTTTTCTTTTTAAATATTTCTTACAAAATAATACTTATATTGTTAAGTTAGTAAATGAATAATTTATATTTTTAACTAAAGCAATCACTTCGTTTCTTTCAGAAAACAATGAAAACTCAATTGAAATTTTAATAAAAAAAAAAATCCGAGTTTTAAATTACAATTTTAAAACAAGCGAATTCGCGCTTTGATTTCAAAGTAATTATATTGATATTACAAACTAGTGTCTCGAGATAGAGTCCCTTATAGCTAGGCTCCAGATGGAAATTCTAACGCATGCGCGTTGAGTAAGAGATTTTAGCTGAGATTCAGCGGGTTGGCGATCTAAATAACGCGATAAATTTATCTGGCTAGAATGTGTACATATTTTGTTTACATATCTGTTTTCCTTTCAAAAAGAGTAACGACTTAGTATTGTTATATTTTTAATTGCATTCACAAAGTATTCGTTGATTAAATCATCATGATTGTGAATATAAATTCTATGTATTGTTAGAACAGTGGATTATTTTTTATTCTTAGATGTACCAACCAAATGTTTGAAAAGTCAGGAATTTTTAATTACTGAATAGTGGATAAATTCGTAATTTACTAATGTTTATAAATACCGTAGCTGCTATGTTTATTAAACAAACTTTATGTATAATCTTAATATCTCTTTTGACAGCTATATTCAAAATAGCTGCTAAGGAAAGAATTTTATGTTTTGAAATATATTATTAAAATACATAACATTTGAATACATAAATTAACATTTGAAATATATAAATTAAAAAATATTTCAAACAATAAATTGATTGTTCGGCAAAATTCATAGTAAGAAGCTTATTATTTAGATCGCTATACTCCTCATTTATAAAAACTAAAATCTTATTTTTTCAAATAAAGTTCTACTCTCCAACTCAGAAGTTTAATTTATTGGAAGCTTGTGATTTATCTTAGTAGAATTTTTAAATTAAAAAATAGACAGTGTACACATTAAATAACATAGTGTGTTAATTTTGTTTTTTTTAATTGAAATTTATAATGCATCCAAAGCTTGTTAAAACAATTCATGCATGCAAAAAAAATTCAATTTTAAAGAAATTACTTGAGATAAATAATTATAAACCACACACACATAAAATATTGTTTTGGCGTATAAACATGATAAAGTAAAAAAAAAAAAATCTAAAATAATGAAAAATTCGAAATAATGAATTTATTAACCAGGCATAAAATATAGCATAGAATATGGTCATAAAAGCATAACGAAGTGATAAAATTTATAAATGTTTTGTTTCATATATTTAGTGAAAAAAAAATTGATGTAATTTTACCTTGACTTTTTTACACAGGATAATTTATTCTCATTTTTGTTCATAATCTATTTATTTAAATACAGAAATCAGAAGGAAATGGATCCTTCTTTTTTATTGCTAGCACGTAAAAATATTGGAAAAAATACATGACACAAAGTTTCTAATATCTTTATTAAAATATAGAAATAAGAAGGAAATATAATAATTGCAATCATTCTTTTTTATTAATGAGTAACAGGAAAGATACGTCTCAATGGGAGGCGAAATTCATTTCTCTGATAGAGTCCCGAAACTCAGCTCCGTAGTTAAGCAAACAGGGTTGCTAAAACTAAATGTTCACATTGTATACCGCCAAAATATTACTACCACTTTCTTCAAGTGCGCATGCGTTATAATTCCCATCTGGAATCCGGCTATGGACTCTACCTCGAGACACTAGTATATTACAATGACCTTGACTAATAAAACTGCTCATCTATGAGTAAAGTTAAGCAGTAAAACCCGAATCAACATTCAGCAGATCACAGACAATTAACGCAGCCAACCACCACAAAATTTCGAACCATATTCAACTGAAGTGATGGGCAACTCATCTGAAATATTTATTGGGATTAGTGGTCGTGTTCAATGTGAAGAAAAATCAAGACTTCAATTCAAGGAAGCGTTTACTACATTCCTACTACTTCACAAGACGGTCGCGTACCAAGAGGCTGGGGTCGTTCGTACTCTTCTGCTCAACTGGTATATCACGTTCTCCCTCGCGTTGCTTCCCCCAAGAGGAAAAAAAAGGGGTCGGAATGCATTTCCTGTCCGAACTGTGCGTCCATATTTCCAAGCGTGGGAATTAATTTCACCCTTCCCAGATGAGCTGACAAGGGGAAATGCCATTTCCGTTACTAATTAAGGAAGTGAGAAAGGGATCACTACAGACTATGCACCCAGCGTTACAAAGAAAAATATACAAACATACAAAACATGTAGGTGTTTTCAATAATATGAGTTATAACAAAATGTTAGTATAACAAATACTAGTGATTTAATACAGAATAAACTATGAATTTATATACTTCGTAATATTTTAGACACATTTTAGAGTTCATTAATTTGTTGTGTATTAAGTTATAATATATAAGCAAGACATTATTTATCTACATTACATATTCAGTAGTTAAATGTTTTGGAAAATGAACTTTCTTACCACATCTAGTACTGTGCAGTGGTTGTGAAGGAGTCTGAATATCAGAACTATTTGCAGTTTTGTTTGACATTGTTAATTTGACATTATTCATTTCATCTGAGAACTAATATGCTGGTTTTCATCGGTCGAAGGAAACGGTGTAATGTTTACCGTTAATGTCCAAAACAAAATTTTTATCTGTTCTATTGGTAACTAAATGTGGTCCAGTGTAAGAAGATGCTAATGGTGGGTTAACCTTATCCGATCTTAAAAATACATGAGTGCAGGTTTTTAGTGAAGAATTTACATATGTTTTGGATTTCCCGTGTATTGCCGTGATGATTGGGTTTAATTCTCTCATCATGTTAATTAAGTTTGATACATAAGTTGTGTTAACTCACTGATTAGTTAAATTACTTGAAACGAGGTCACATGGTAATCTAAGAGTTGTGCCATACACTAGTTGAGTACTGGTTGCTTTTATGCCGTTTTTTAAGAGTCGTGCGTAAACCTAATAATACAATTGGCAAAATTTCTGTCCAATTTGTTTGATTGTGAGCTTTTAAGGAGGATTTAAGGTGTCGGTGCATTCGTTCGATAGTGCCATTAACTTGAGGATGATAAGGTGAGGTTTGAATTCTATTACACCATAACATACTTGTGAGTTCAGGAAATGAATTTGATTCGAAGTTTCTGCCTTGGTCTGTAGTAATAGTGACAAATGATCCAAATCTTGAAATCCAGCCACGTACTATAGCAAAAGCAGTGGTTTCTGCAGTCACATCTTTTGCCGGAATGACTTCAGGCCATCTCGTAAATCTGTCGATAATGGTCAAACAATATTGTTTTCCCTCAGAAGGAGGTAAGGGTCCGATAAAATCAATATGTATAAGTGCGAATCGAGCATCCGGTGTGGCAGAAGTGCCAATGGGAGATTTAGTGTGCTGAGTTATCTTAGCTTTTTGGCATTTAACACAGCTGCGAACCAAATCTTTTATATGTTTGTGCATGCCAGGCCAAATGAAGCGTTTCGTGATTAAATCAGTGGAATTTGCAATACCTGGGTGAGAAAGAAAGTGTATATTTTCAAATATTTTTCTGCGCATACATTTTGGAACGAATGGACGAGGGGGTAACTTGTGAAAGATCGCAATAAATGTTAATATTTTCAAGAGGAAAGTAGTGTTTTTCTAACTTTAAGGAAGTATTATTCCCAGTTAAAAGATTTGCAACTCCTCATCTTTTGATTGAGCTGAGGCAAATTCTTTAAAGTCTAGTACTGAAGTAGATATTTCATCTATTTCAATGCGAGAGAGTGTATCTGCTACAGTGTTATCAGATCCTTTTGTGTAACGAATATCAGTAGAAATTTGGGAAATGAAATCTAAGTGATGTAGTTTGCGAGGACTGCATTTGTCAGGATTCTGTTTAAATGCATAGCTAAGGAGTTTTTGGTCACTAAATATGACAAAAGATCTACCTTCTAACATGTGTCTAAATTTTTTTATAGAGGAATATATAGCATATAACTCGCGGTTGTAAGTGGACTAATTTCCTTGAGAGTTGCTTAACTTAACTGAATAAAAGGCTATGGGTTCCCTATTGGTATTTGCATTAAGGAACCACCGATTGCTAAATTTTTAACATCTATCCATAAACTTTGTTCTACTCCTGGGATAGGGTGTCTTAATAGCGTTGCTTTAGTAATTGCTTGTTTTGAAATTTCAAAAGAAATATTTGTTTGTTCGTCCCAAATTAATTGCTCCTTGTCATTTGCACTAGAACGAGGGTGTTTCTTTTTGTTTTTATAGTTTTCCAGGAATTTTACTAAGGGTGCTAGAATGTCAGCTGCTTTCGGAATACACCTTCAATAAAATTTAAATGTCCTTAATATCGGCATAATTGAATTAGAGTATTCGGTCCAGGAAATTCTGAAATAAATTTTACTCAATCTGGTAACACTTCTGCTCGGAAGTTGACAGCAGCAGCTAGAAAAACTTTCTACCTGAACATTGGCAACACCAATCTCCTCGGAACAATAGTGCAAGAGGAACAACAGAGCAATTCACGTTATTCGTCGACGATGTAAACGAACGAGCTCAGAAACAGCTTCTCTCTCAGAGATTTTGTATTCGCGACGTTTTGGCATTTCTTTTTAATTTGAAATAAAATTTAGTTAAGTTTCAATATATAGTGTGCACTGCTATTATTTAGAAAACGATTAACCTGCACACTATATCTGGTGACCAAAATGTGAACATGCATACTTGGATTTGGAAGTAACTCCAGCGCCACGTGGAATTTTTATAACTTCGACGCGTGAATTACTTTGGATTAACATCTACTGTTCCATGAGATCTCATAAGTAAATGTCAGTGCTGTATGATTTGTAATCATTCATAACTTCTAGGATGCTGGTAGCATCTTTCTATAATTTTCTTAAACGTAGCGTTATGTGCTTTTTGGTTATTCACTGGGGTCAGTTTCTTGAAAAAATTTTGTATATATTTTAACGCAAAATCTTTTCAGTTAAATTATTAGTTGTACATATTTTTCCCCCCATGAGCTACATTCCGTTAACTCTTCCACAGTTTTATCAATCCTTTCGCATCGTGCTGAGTTTTATTATTTGATTTACTATATTGTATTATATGAATATTCATTGCTCCTTCTGTATTTCATAACTAATATTTTTAGTGTTTATTATATTTCTCATTTATATATCTTGGTATTCGAAACTATAAACACTTCCCTATTATTGATGTGTATACTTTGTAATTATTTTTATGTTAAATTTTGACAATGCCTTTATCTGCTGATTTTTCCATTACTCAAAATTCTCCCTCCGAAGACACATCTTCGCAGGTTGCACACATTTCAGTAAAAATACCACCATTTTGGAAAACTAACCCTTCCCCGTGGTTTATTAGGTTGGAATCGCAGTTTTTCCTGGCGAATATAACGTCTGATCTAACAAAATTCAATCATGTTATCTCCTGCTTAGATCCCGATATACTAAATTCGGTACACGACATTTTAGAGAAACCACCTACTACCGAAAAATACGATGCCATAAAAATACGTCTAATTTCTGTTCATTCCGAAAGTGGAGCATCTAGAATTCGAACCTTAATCCAGAGAGTGGAACTCGATGACCAAATACCTCCCCAATTACTAAATCGCATGCGTTCGTTAGCTGGAGATACCGTAGATGAAGTGCTTTTACGCTCGTTATGGCTCACGAGGCTTCCATATAACACGCAGACTATTTTAGTTGCTTTCAGCGAGGATGATTTGAATAAAATAGCCGTAGTTGCTGACAAAATAAGCGATCTAGTTATCCTTTCGTATGTAAATTCTATCACCCCTAACTCTCATGATTCTCTCACGGCTCGTTTGGAACTCCAGGTAGCGCAGTTAACTCAACAAGTTAGCGAATAAAGCACCACCCTGAAACGCAGTTCCCGTAGCCCTAGCCTTCCGCCGATCATTTCAACGCAGTTGATCTCGCGATAGTTCCCGCTCTCGCACTAACTTCAGTCACTACAAGGAACGTACGAATGAACTTTGTTTTTACCATGTCAATTTCGGTGATCAAGAGCGAAAGTGCTAAGCGCCATGTTCTTTTCATCAATCGCTCACTGGCCAACCTAGCGACCGCCAAGTGAATCGTATTCTTCTGGCCGAGCCGTCTTCAAAATTTAAATTTTCTATTTGACACAGGAGCCGACGTATCTGTTTTGCCTAAAAATATGCTCCAAAACCCACACCCTCTGAAAATTTAGCCTCATATGCAGCAAATGGCACTAAAATTTCTACTTTTGGCAACAAACGCCTCATTATTGATTTAAATCTCCAACGAAAATTTTCGTGGTTATTCGTCATTGCTGACGTAAGCCAACCAATTATAGGTGTTGATTTTCTTAAACATTTTGAGTTACTTGTTGATGTCAAAAATAACCGTCTGATCGAATGTCGGATGTCTCTCTCGTCTAACGGCATATCTTTCAACAATTTTTCCCTAGATTCCAACATATCCATACTTATCAGCGATTCCAAATTTGAAAAATAACTCGCTGAGTATCCTGAGCTTACAAACCCTTCTTTAGTAACAAATGACCTTAAAACTTATGGAATTTTCCATCACGTTGAAACTAAGGGACCCCCTGTATTTTCCTGACCTCACCGTTTGGTCCCAGAATTACTCAAAGCAGCGAGTTTAAAGTTTGAATACCTAATGTCTCAGGGAGTTATTCGACCGTCCAAAAGCCCTTGGGTCAGTCCCCTCCACATGGTCCGCAAATTTAACGGTGATTAGCGCCCTTGTGGTGACTATCGTCACTTGAACGCTGTGACAACTCCTGACAAGTATCCTGTACCCCATATTCAGGATTGTACACAGGTTTTTTTCGGCAAAAATGTTTTTTCTTCCCTCGACCTGGCAACAGCGTATCACCAGATTCTCGTCAATCCGGAGGACGTAGCGAAATCACAGCTGTGACCACCCCATTCGGCTTGTTCGAGTATCTTAAAATGCCATTTGGACTTCGTAACGCCGGTCAAACTTTCCAAAGATTCATACATCAATTTACGGATTGGATTTTTGCGTCCCCTACTTCGATGATCTCCTTATAGCATCGGCAACCGAAGACGAGCATGTTAAGCACCTTCGCATCATTTTTGATAGAGTCCGCGAATACGGATTAAAATTGAAACCCTCTAAATGCGTTCTTGGAAAAACATGAGTCTCATTTCTTGGTTGCTTAATAACACCCACTGGCGTAAGCCCTCTTCCCGAAAAGTCAGCAATAATTACTAACTTCTCTAAGCCTGAAACACTGTCTGAGCTTAAAAGATTTTTAGCTATGCAAAATTTTTATCGTCGTTTCTTGCCTAAGGCCGCAACTACTCAAGCCCCCCGTCATTCACTTCTAAAAACTCTAAAAAGAATGACAAACGACCTGTTCTGTGGACAGAGGAAACAACTGCCGCGTTTGAAAAATGCAAAAGTGATGTAATGAATTCAGTCTCCCTTGGTTTCCGTTTCCCTGATCAGCAGCTATCCTTAATGGTAGATGTTTCCGATATCGCTATAGGAGCAGTATTGCACTCCCAAAGTACTAACGGTTTACAACCTTTAGCATTTTACTCTAGGAAGCTGACGCCAACTGAAACCAAGTACAGCACACATGATAGAGAATTATTGGCTATCTATTCTGCTGTAAAACATTTTCAGCACGACCTTGAGGGACAAACCTTTTCTATGTTTACTGATCATCCTCCACTTACATTTTTGTTTAAAAAAAAATTCAAATTCTGCATCTCCTAGACAAATTCGGCATACGAATTTTATCGCTCAATTTAGCACTGGCATTCAACACGTTTCTGGATCAAACAACCCAGTTGCCGACGCCTTATCGAGAATTTTTGCCATTAATAGTAATAACGCCACCGATTTCGCACGTTTAGCTGAAATCCAGGAAAATGATGCAGAATTCACTCAATTACAATCAGCTTCAGGTAGTTCTTTAAAGCTACAGAAGATGGAACTGTCCCCAGGACTTAAATTATTTTGTAAAGTAACCAACGATCGAATTGTCTTTTTGTTCCCTGTCCTCTCCGAAAAACTGTGTTTGACTCCCTCCATGGACTTTCCCACCCAGGAGTACGAGCGATTAAAAGACTGATTCTCTCTCGTTTCGTCTGGCCTTCAATTTCAAAATACAGTGTTGCATGGACTCGCGCATGCATTGAATGCCAGAAGTCAAAAGTTTCCAGACACAACCATAGCCCTTTGCAAGCTTTTGCTGTCCCCTTACAACGCTTTCAACATGTGCACCTGGACATTGTCGGACCTTTACCCACGTTAGAAGGATATTCTTATCTTTTAACAATGATGGACAGATTCTCTCGCTGGCCGGAAGCAATTCCGATACGTGACATTTCAGCAGAAACCTTCGCCCGAACTTTTGTTACCCATTGGATCGCACGATTTGGAATACCTTCCACCACAACAACTGATCAAGGTTTTCAGTTCCAGTCGAACTTATTCACGAATCTCAACAAAATCCTTGGCATTCACCGAATTCGCACAACTCCATACAACCCTTCCGGGAATGGATTAATTGAGAAGTTTCACCGATCATTAAAACAATCGTTAATGTGCCACAATGACGTCCAGTGGACATTAAGCCTGCCCATTACGTTGCTAGGTCTTCGATCAGCCTACAAGGAAGACCTTGGTGGTACCTGTGCCGAGATGCTTTACGGTACAACAATTCGGCTGCCTGCAGATTTCTTTCAGCCAACAAGTATCTCTACTTCCATGGATCCATTCCTTCTTACAAAATTGTGCGAGTCTGTGAGAAATGTTGCACCAGTGCCCACTTCAGCTCATATTAGTCTCAAGTATTTCGTGTACTCAGCTTTGGATTCGTGCACTCATGTGTTTGTGAGGCAGGATACAGTAAAACCTCCGTTGACTCGTTCATATGATGGTCATTATCAAATGCTGAAACGGCTTAATAAAACTTACACTCTCCTCATTAATGGAAAAGTATCCATTATCAATGTCGACCGTCTAAAGCCAGCATTTTTAATGTCTGAAACCCCTGAATCTTTAGTTCCTGTTCCCATGGCTACTCAAGCTTCCCAGAACTCTCCGAAAGCGACGCCTGTTCCTGTGATTCAAGACACTGCTGTAAACGAAGAATCCCTTGTGCAAACTACGCGATCCGGCTGAAGAGTTCGTTTCAACCCACGATATCTCTATTTCCTCGTGCCTTAGGCATTTGGGGGGCGGGAATAATGTGGTGAAACACTTCTGCTCGGAAGTTGGCAGCAGCAGCTAGAAAAACTTTCTACCTGAACATTGGCAACACCAATCTCCTCGGAACAATAGCGCACGAGGAACAACAGAGCAATTCACGTTTCTCCCCGACGATGTAAACGAACGAGCTCAGAAACAGCTTCTCTCTCAGAGATTTTGTATTCGTGACGATTTGGCATTTCATTAATTTGCAATAAAATTTAGTTAAGTTTCAATATATGGTGTGCACTGCTATTATTTAAAAAACGATTAACCTGCACACTATACCCCTACTAGATACTTTAAATCATAAAAATTCAATAGTTGATTTACAAAACTCACATTTTTCTGTATTTATACATAATCCATATTCATTTAATTTGGAACATAATAGGTCTAAATGAATTAGATGTTCACTTTCCAAACTGGAGGTTATAAATAGATCATCAACAAATGCGTATACAAAGGGTAAGTCTCGAGTTACCTCGTTAATAAAGCGTTGGATAGTTGATGACGCATTGCAAAGACCAAATTGCATGCGCAGACTTTCAAAAAGACCGAAGGGAGAACAAACCACAGTTTTGTGTACATCTGCAATATTAATCGGAATTTGATGATATGCTTTGACGAGGTCAACATGACTAAACACTAGTTAGCCATGCAAATCTGAAGTAAAATCGGTTATGCAAGGAATCGGATAATGCTCTTTAATAGTTTGCGCATTAAGGGCACGAAAATCACCAACCAGTCTCCACTCGACAGTACCCTTTTTAGGCACCATATGCAAGGGAGAAGCATATTGGCTTTTTCATGCTCGCATATGACCCACTTTAATCATGCGCTGAAATTCAGCTTTTGCACTTTCTAGACGGTCAGGTGCTAAGCGTCTAGGCTCAGTTACGACTAGTGGACCTTTGATATTTATTTAATGAACTGTATTATGTTTTATAGGCATATCAGGATCTGGTAATTTTGTAATATAGGGGTATTTTGACAATATTTTACCATATACATTATTTAAAAAAACAGATTTTATAGAAAATATTTAACAGATAAATATTTTACCATATACTTTGAAATTCGTTGTATTATCTACAAGACGCTTATTCCTTAAGTCTGGGTATAAATTAAAACGATATAAAAAATCTGCACCTAATATTGCACTGGATACATCACAAATATAAAATGAGTAGGTAAAATTCCTTCTTAACCCAAAATTGACCGTTACCGATTTACGGCCATACACATTGATAGAACTACCATTAGCAGTGAGAAATATTTGATGAACAGGAAGTGCGCATTCTTGTTTAGAGGTGACAATTATAGAAGCATCACTCCCTGAATCAACAAGAAAACACGTACCTGTATTTTTGTCCGTTATGAACATGCGACGAGATGTAAAATTTTCGGAGGAGGTGTCCGTCGAAGCTACTCCCCCGGAGTAGCGTTTCCCTGGAATGAGCATGGAGATGTACATTTTCAAGCCTTTTCCTTATATCATTCATGATAAAAGCAGAGTTTTTCCCGTGAGTTGCCAATAGTGAAAATTCTCCTGACGCCGATTTTTTCTTCTCGATCTGGATAATATTTCCGCAATTTCTTTAAGTAGCTCCTTTATTTCCTAGTAGAGAGAATCGAAGTTGAATTAATTTTCTGTGGTGAATGATGATTGAGTAAGAACTTGACTGGAGACAGCAAAGACATTGTGAGGAGGAATTTGTAGAATTCTATCGGCAATCTCTGCAGCTTTGTCGGAAGTCAGAAGAGAAATCGATGTTAGGATCGTCTGCACTGGAACTGGCATTGTTTAATTGAAAAGCTCTAGGAGTAAAGAATCATCGATGTTGTGGTTCTCGGTTCGATGTTTCATACTTCGTAACAATGCCGAAGGCTTCTGGTCTCCCAGATTTTCTCCAGCTAACAACTGCCGAATTTTTTGAGTCTTGCTTTCCGAACACCGTTCCACTAGTTTTCCCTTCAGATTCTGATACGGGTCTGTTGTGTCTGGCTGCATATTGGCATCCCTGACGATGGTTGCCATTTCTGGAGGAAAATGAACAACTACATAATTATATTTCGTTATAGAGTCAGTTATAGGCTTAGGAGTCGCTGTGCGAAAGTACTTTCTATTATATAGAACCACAACGTAGGGTCTGCTTTTATGAATGCTGGTATGAAAACAGCCGCTGACTCCATTATTATGCAGTTTTTATTCAGGATAAGTGAGCATAGATATGAGGTTCATAAATTCTCGGGTCAGGGATTAGTGGTCGTGTTCAGTGTGAAGAAGAATCAAGACTTCAATTCAAGGAAGCGTTTATTACATTTCTTCTACATCACAAGACGGTCGCGTACCAAGTGGCTGGGGTCGTTCCTATTCTTCTGCTCAACTGGTATATCACGTTCGCCCTTGCGCCTGCTTCCCTCAAGAGGAAAAAGCGGATCGGAATGCGTTTCCTGTCCGAACTGTGCGTCCATACTACTACTACTAGGTTGGAGATATTTACGGAGCATGCAACGGCGTAGCCGTTTTTTCTCCTTCATCGCTGATAGTGCTCGATAGCCAATCACAGTGCATGTCAATGAGGTAGGTAGGCGTGGCTACTATCTTTAGATGGACGGGCCGCTTTGGTGCTCTCGCTGGCCGACAGGTCGCAAGAGGAAAGTGAAATATCATGATAGTATAGGAAGAGAAGTTTTTGCAAGAGAGCAAAGATAGGACAGATAATAAGAAGAACATACGTAATTTCGTATGTAAAAATAAGGATAGTCTTTGTGGAAAGCACAAGGACACGAATAATATTTACATACTCAACAAATTTTCAATTTATATACATGTTAGTTAAGAGCTCGATTTTCAAGTCTGTTAGCTATGTTAGTAAAATTAAACTAATTATTTCTGTTAGTATGTTAGCTACTGGGTTTTTTTTTTTTTTTTTTTAAATTTTCAGGTACTTGATTAAAATATAGCTAGTTGTTACGATTTTCAATCTATTTACAACTATTTACAAAAGTGTATCGTGCAGCTTTTCATGTGATGAGTTATATCAGGCTTTTGACAGTTTCGATAAGATGGCATCGCTATTAAAGTGTGCCGCTATAGGTCTATATTTTACATCGTCCTCGGGGTTTTCACAGTTGAAGAGATCATTAAATGACGCTGTATTACATTTACTAGCTTCTTTGTAGAATTTAATATTTAGTTTCGTCATATGTTGGTGGAGAGTGTCAATGTGGAGATCTTTATGTATAGCACTGTTCTTCAGGTAGTATAGGGCGCCAAGAATATTTCGCAGAATTTTGTTTTGTATAATATTAATTTTCTTTATTTGGCCTTTATTGAGGGCGCACCAAGCTGGCGAGGCGTACGTAATTATGGGCCTTATGATGCTTGTGTACATTAGTTTCTTGAGTTTAATGCTCATGTTACTTTTGCTCCCAATAATCGGTCGTAGTTTAAGTAAGACGTTCATGGCTTTGGCTCTAACAGTGTTGATGTGATTGTCCCAGTTAAGATGTTTGTGAATTGTGAGGCCTAGATAGGTTGCTTTGTCGACTTCTGGAATTTTTTCGTCAAACATTTTTAGTTCTTTGTATTTATTTAGCTTTTTACATGGAGGTCTTATCATGAGAAGATTCGATTTTGATGTATTTATTTCAACTTTCCAATGCTTGCACCAGTTTTCAATGTTGTGTATCTTTTTCTGCATTTTATTGATTGCATTTTTTGCAGATTTAGATTTAATAATTATCCCAGTGTCATCCGCGAAGAATGCCGTTGTGCTATTGAAGTCCTCTTTATCAATCGGGAAATCAATGGTGTAAAATAAATAAAGAATCGGCCCCAAGATGCTTCCTTGGGGGACTCCTGCTTCAATTAATCTTATAGTAGAGTATGTGTTGTTTATTTTTACAGTGAACTTCCTATGGCTGAGGTAATTTTTAATAAGTTTGATGATATTTTTATTTACGTTGATGTTGAGGAGTTTATAGACGAGTCCCTGGTGCCATAGTTTGTCAAATGCTTTTGACACATCTAACATCTAACATGAGGAATGCTGAATTTTCTTTATTTCGTAGGCCACGCCCCATAAACTCTAGAATTCTCACCAGCTGTTTTACTGTGCTTAGGTTCTTGTGGAATCCATATTGTTGGTCTGGGATATTGTTCATATAAATTTTTATTTTGTTATATATGATTCGTTCAAAGATTTTTCCTAAGGTAGGAAGCAAGCTGATTGGCCGGTAGCTGCTGGTCATGACTGGGTCTTTATTGGGTTTTTGAAATAAAATAATTACTGCTTCTTTCCATGTGCTTGGGAAATATAGGTTTTTAAGGCAGTTATTATAAATTGTGGTGAGGTTTATAATGATGTTATCCGGAAGATTCTTAATCATGATGTTATTTATATTATCCTTCCCCGGTGCTTTTTTGATTTTGAGCATCTTGATTATTGTTTTCACTTCATCTTCATTTGTTTTTTCAATTTCCTGGCTGTTGTCTTTTTCCTTGAGTTTTTTCCTCACTGTTTTATTAATTTCTTCTTCAAAATCATCGTCGGTATCATTTTCGTTTAATGTAAATTGTCTCTCCATAGTATCGGCAAATGCTTCCGCTTTTTCTTTATCCGTATACACAAGCCCCCTTTCTCCATGTATAGGTCTTTTTTCTTGTATATTAGTCTTAAAGCTTTTGACTAGTTTCCATATTTTCCCCGGGTCTTCATCGAGTTTCTTAATTTTTTCTTCCCATTTATTATTTCTGTGTATTTTACATTCTTCTCTGATTTCCCTTTGTAATTTGTTTATGATGGTTTTGATGTTGGGATCTTGAGTTTTGTTATAGATTTTTCTAATTTTATTTTTATTTTTAATTTTATTCTTGATTTCTTTAGGGAGTTTCATGTAATCATTGACATAAAGTGTTTTTGTAGAGGCTTCTTCATGGGCTTTCGCAATACTTTCATTAATGGTGTTAATTTGCCTGTCAATTTTCCCAATTTCATCTGTGTTTTCAACTTTAATGTTGCTTTAATGCAACTTTAATGTTTGCGAAGAGATGCCAATTTGTTTTATTGACATATTTTTTGTCAATTTTGATTTGTTTCCCAATTGAATTTATCGTTGGAAGGTGATCCGATGATAGATCGTTTAAGACATCTGCCGCAATTGGTAAAGTTGTATTTGAGATAGTGATGTCTAGTATATCAGGTCTGTGTCCTGTAAAAACTGAGTAATAGGTTGGCTCAAGTGGTGCAGTGATTTTTAAATTATATTTGTTGATTAGAGGTAGCAACATTTTTCCATTTTTGTTTGTGGTTCTACAGTTCCAGCTAGTGGATTTTGAATTTAAATCTCCTACTACAATTGCTTCTATGCCGGGTGGAAACAGGTAAATAATATCTTCCTCAGTGAGGTATCTATCTGGTGGATTATATAAGGCCGTGATTTTGATGCTTTTATTCTTATTTATTTCAATAAGTGCCGAAATTTCTTCATACCCCTTTGAATTATTTCTGCTGTATTCAACAGGCGAGATTGAGTTTTTAATCAGTAGCAGAACTCCTCCCCCTTTGTAGTTCGCTCTGTTCGTCTGGAAAGTGGTGTAGTTCGCTAGCTTGTATCTGTGATTGCCATTGGCGTGTGTTTCGGTTACTGCGCATATGTCTATGCTATGTTCAATTATAAAGTCTTTTAATTCTTCGAATTTATTACTTAGTCCATTGGCGTTCCAATTGCAAATCTGTAATATTTTAGTTTCGTTTGTTTTATCCATTTTTATTTAATTCTGATTGGTTATTATTTTTGGCGATATCCAATATTCCCGTATTTTTAATATAATCAATTAGTAATTTGAGTTGTTGGAGTACTTCTTTTGCTTCCGATAGAGTGTCTTGCGCGGTAGCTTGCGCATAAGATTTGTTTTCTACAACAACTCCTTTTATGATTTTTATCTCGTGTTGTCTTTTATTTTGCTGGTTTTTTAGAGCTTCGGAGAATAATTTACATCCTCTGTAATTTGCGGGGTGTTCTCCCCCACAATTAGCGCATTTAGCAGGTGTCTCCTTTGTTTTTATGCATTCAGCCGATAAATGTCCTTCGCCACACTTGACGCATTTTGGAGCATGTCTGCACATTTTCTGTGAATGATGCAATGCTTGGCAGCGGTGGCACTGGGTTGGCCCGCCTCTATTCTTGTACGTTTCTATTCTAATGGTGCAGTTACTGATGTATCTCAAATTGAATATTTCTTTTGATTTTGCAGTCTTGGGCAATGTAACAATAAATAAGGGTAGTTTTTGAACTTCTCCGTCTCTTCTTCTAGTCATTTGGACTATATTTGAAATAACGAATCCTTCGTTAATTAGTTCTTCAGTTATTTCCTCAATTGGTGTATCCATTGGTAAATCCCTTATGACTATTCTTAAAGCTTTTTCCTCATTAAGTAGGTAGGTGTGGTATCCTACATTTAGGTTTTCAAGAATGTTTAGTGCATTTTTATGTGCTGAGCTGTCGGCTACTTTAATTTTTATTTCGTGCATTGAGCACTTCGCTGTGTAGTTCGTTAGTTTTTCTTTTTTGAAGTTTTCATTTATTGTTTTCCAGCTAATTTTGGACTCTTTAATTATTATAGGTGGTATTTTATTACTTGGTTTGGCTAGTTTACCTGCAATGTTAACTTCCTCATTTATTATTTCAATATCCTGGTTAATGGTGGTTTCAGTGCAATTATTTTGAGTATTTAATTCCACGGTAGCCTTTTTACTATCTGGGGAATTTCCTGAGCTTTCTCTGACTCTTTTGTTTTTGTTTTTTAGTTTTGGAGTTTCATCCAGAATTGAGAATTTGTTTGATGTAGTTATCGCAAAATTATTGCTTTCACAATTAATTTCCATCTGCTCTTGAGCTTTATCGGTTGCATTATTTTCATTTGTTTTTTGAACTTTTGGATTAATTGTATGGGTGAATCTTACGCACATCTCATCTACTTTTAAAAGTTCTTCAGGTGAAAATTCGTAAGAATTTCTAATATTATTTAAAATTATCGCAACTTCATTTAATCGATCGAAAAGATGTTCAATCATAAGGACCTGCGTTTTTTTTTTTGGTGCCTAGGATTTTAGAGCAGATTTTAACTATATTTTTATTGCTGAATCTAAATATGAAAGCAGTTTTTCTGTATCAGCTCTAGATTTTTAGATAAATTCACTTATCTATCAATGCTTTTTTTCTATTTAGTACTTTCAAGTACGAGTGTTGTAAAATTTATACAGGGAAAGATTCTTGTATATTTGCCCTATTGTCAGTCTTCTTTTGTAACCAATTGAATTTAAAATAATAATATTTAGGAAATAACTAATTATTTTTAAAAATTATTATTTTAATTCATTTATTATAAAAAGAAGACAAACAATATGAGATATATAACTGATTAGTTGACAAATTCTTAATAAATGGGATTGAATCCTACTTATTAGTGCTATCCAGTTAGTTCCATAGAAATCCGATAGATGGAGATGTCTGTCCACTATCTGAAGTGATCTTCAAAGCTTCAACCGCAGTTGAGAGTTGAGAATAGTTCGTGAATTCCAGCGGTGCAGATAGATAGAGGTTAGCGTCATATGAAATTTCTCTTTAGTAACGGGTTGTTAAAAAGTAAATCTAAGTATTTGTGTTGTTGAATAGAAATAAAATGAGTTCAAGTAGAAGAAGCTGTGTACATCATCCTGATATTTTTTGCTACATATGCGGAGAATACACGCTACTGGAAAACAGGAAATCTATCAGTGACTTTGTAAAGAGGGCTTATCTTGGATATTTTGGTGTTAAACTTGGTGATAGGATAAAACCTGGGCACCACATATTGTCTGTAAAACTTGTACAGAGCATTTACGACAGTGGACTACCGGGAAAAGGAAAATCCTGAAATTCGGTGTACCAATGGTTTGGAGAGAACCAAAAAATCACTTTGATGACTTATTTCTGCCTAGTAAATATTACTGGAATCAATCGAAAGAACCGTAATAAGTGGACTTATCCAGATTTAGTCTCTGCAAGACGCCCTATCCCTCACTCAGAAGAAGTGCCAATTCCAACTTTTCACCAGCTACCAGAACTCTGTGAGGACGTTTATTGTCTCTCTGATCAGAATTCTAATACTACTGAAGGTGACAGCAAATTTGAAACGATATCATCAATTCCTCAATGTTTCAACCAAGATGAGTTAAATGA
The DNA here is from genome assembly GCA_026290005.1 of Latrodectus geometricus. NCBI lineage: Eukaryota > Metazoa > Arthropoda > Arachnida > Araneae > Theridiidae > Latrodectus > Latrodectus geometricus. The sequence continues at coordinate 412,420 of JAPDSC010028211.1, forward strand.
CCTCACTAGAGATCTCAATCTGTCGAAAGAAGCTTCTGAATTACTGGCTTCCAGGTTGAAGGAAAAAAATTTACTTGAACCAGGAACGAAAATGACATTCTATCGCACAAGGGAGAAAGATCTGCTACCTTTTTTCTCTGAAGAATAAAATCTTGCATTTTGTCATGCTGTTAGAGAACTCCTGGTAAAAATGGGTCTTCCTGAATATTTTCCAGATGATTGGCGCCTATTTATTGACAGCTCAAAGCGAAGTTTGAAATGTGTTCTTCTACATAATGGGAACAAATATGGCTCAATACCAATTGCTCACTTAACGAAAATGAAAGTGCAATATGACACCATAGCTTTGGTCTTGGAAAAAATAAAGTATCGTGAACACCAATGGGTGATTTGTGTAGACTTAAAAATGGTAAACTTTCTCCTTGGACAGCAAAGTGGCCACACAAAATATCCTTATTTCTTGTGCCTCTGGGATAGCAGAGACAAAATGCAACACTGGGTTAGAAAAGAGTGGCGTAGGAGAGAAAATATGGATGTTGGGGAAAAGAATATCATCAACAATCTTTTAGTTCCACGAGAGAAAATCATCTTCCCCCACTGCATATCAAGCTGGGTCTAATGAAGCAGTTTGTAAAGGCTCTTGATAAGAATGGATCATGCTTTGCATATATAGGGAAAAAATGCCTCAGCTGAGTATGGAAAAAATTAAAGCAGGAATATTTGATGGCCCACAAATAAGACAGCTGATTAAAGACCCTGACTTCATAAATTCAATGACTGAGATTGAACAAAAAGACTGGAATTCATTTGTTTCAGTTGTCCAAAATTTTCTGGGTAAACACAAAGCTGAAAATTATGTTGAATTAGTCAATGAAATGCTGAATAATTTCAGATCCCTTGGGTGTAACATGAGCATTAAGGTGCACTATTTACATAGCCACTTAGACCGTTTTCCTGATAATTTAGGAGACATTAGTGAGGAGCAAGGTGAAAGATTTCATCAAGATATAAAATGTATGGAGGATCGCTATCAAGGAAGATGGGATACTCACATGATGGCAGATTACTGCTGAACTTTAAAACGGGATTGTTCCAAAATACATTCAAGAATGTCACGCAAAAGAAGTTTCCGAAATGTTCAGTGAGTAATTTGTTTAAATCATGACTTCTTCTGCTTTCTTTTGTATTTAATAAACAATATCTATGTAATATAATAAAAATTCCCTGTTTAATTTGTTTGTTTAAACCATGGTTTTTCTTTTAAAATAGTGTAATGCATGATTCATTAAAATGTTGATATCTTAAAAATTCGAGCTGATAGGCAAACATTAATGGCATATTTGGATTCAGCGCATCGAATTCATATAAAATCACCTCCAAAATCTTTGGCACCAAAACCACTGTTGACCAGTGTAATGTAAAGAAAAATCAAACAAATTTACTTAGATAAATTAGTAATTTAATTTACTTTAATTTGAGAACAATTTTGATCTTTCCTTAATGGTCATAAAGATTCTTATCTTTTTTCCATTTTACAACAAAGATATTTTTAAAAAGTTTTTGTGATCAGTGAATGAAGAAACTTGTCTGCTGTATTCCAAATTGAATAAACTTACTCGTATTTTGCGATAATATTAAGAATAGCTATTTCTAATAATATTGTAGAATTACATAAATTACTTTAAAGTTTGTGTGTAACAACTTTTCAAATTCGTCTTATTACTTTCCATCCTTAGCTTCATGGAAGTAATCTAAACCGCATTTGTTTAGCTCATTCTGTTAAATGATAAAGGCAACTGAAATTTTTGTTTTATAAAGTGGTTTTATAACTCATTTAAAGCATTGATAACATTTTCAGCTTGCTTACATGTTAATCAATAAGTGAAATATCAAATCTGACAAAAATATAAAATTTTGTGTTCTTTGAATTTGCTATTTATAAATCTTTTAATGCAGCATTATTTTTTATTTAAAAAAGATGAGATGAAATAATATCATGTTATAACAAAATAACCATTCTATTGAGATAAATAATAGTTTTTTCAGTGATTAGAGGGAAAATAATGATAAAGCATCAGATGCTCGTATAAAGTCTTTCTACTTACAGCTAAAAATTTGATAAAAGTCAGCAAATACACTTCACAGGATTTATCCGAATTACTCTCCTTTTAAGATAAGCTCCCCAGATATTAGATAACTACATTAGTGTGGATTAATTTATGTACCGAAAATTCTTTCATAAATGCACATTTGAATACATTAAAAACTAATATTAAGTTTTCTTCATGGTATAAACAGTAATTTCATTCTAAAATCTTTGTTTAATTAATAAAAAGCAAAAAACGTTTAACAAATTTTAGCTTCATTGCAACAAATTTTAGTTTCTATTCATTGTGATATTAAACATAATGAGGAAGATTACTTACTTGCTATTGAAAATTACAGTTTATTCGCATGGTATAAACTGCAATTACACTGTAAAAATTCATCTAGCTAGTTAATTAAATATTTCTTATTAAACGAGTTTCATTAACAAAATAATCTGATATATCTCTTTATATAGTTTTATGTAAGTTTTCTTTATAAAAAAGAAATTAAAATAATTTGAGTAAAAACATTTCTCCCCAATATACCTGATTATAAATTTCTATAACGACTAAATATAAATAATAAAGAAATAGAAATTTATAAGCAAATTTAATAAAAATTTGTTATAGTTTTCAAAAACATACATATAATTTCATTAATACAACTTAAGTATTTAATACTTTACTTGCTATCAACAAGCGGCAAAGTTGTAGCAGATTTAGTATACCCCAGAATGCATCATGAGGAATGGATAAATGTATATACGGATGGCTCTTTGACAAATAGCATCCAGAGGGCTAGATCTGGAGTTTTTAGCAAATTTTTCAGTTTCTACATACTTGTAAGTGCTTACTCCACTCACTTTGAAAGAGAACTGAAAGCCATTCATGTATTTTTCCAACAATTATCATTGAGACAGAGCTCGTTCAGGAGGGCTGTTGTACTGTCTGATTCGGCTTCAGCAATACAGGCCATCTCCTCTTACGAAGAGTGTAACATATGAGTTTAACAGTGTCAAGAAGTCATAAAAAAAACTTTCTGACAAGATATATTTTCAATGGGTACCTTATCACTGTATTTATGGGAATGAGATGTCTGATTTGCTAGCAAAAAAAGGGGCTACGTTTCTCCAAAATCCAAAAACAAGTACAAGCCACCATTCTATTAAGCTTCTGACATAGCTAAAATATCAGAAAACCCTTAGAGATTTTGCCACTCGGGCTTGTGAGGGCAAGCCTTGGAGTGTTCTCTCAACAAACCCAGCTTTTGTTCCTGATCAACCCGCGAACAGTTGTGGTTGCATCTTTTAGACTATTGACGGGACATGACTGTCTACAGATTTATTTATTTCGCATTGGACAAGCTGATTCCCTATTTTGTGTACATCTAACAAATCAAAAGTTAAGAATAAATTTAAGATCTTAAGACGAAGGACAAAGGGATGAAAAAAATTTGCACTGATTTGTGACATATATGAGGTCATGAAGAAATTTAAAAATACAATAGTGATTGAATAGAAATAAACCTATGATCTAAATTTATAAATATATTCCTAAATAGTGAATTTTTAAAAAAATATGACAAAATTACTTTCTGAAATTTGGACACAAACTCTTATCAAAAAGCTGAGAAGCTGCAGAGATAAAAGTATAACGATTTGTTAAAAGTAGCTATTCAATAACCAGTATAATCTTTAAATGTAATTATTCCCAAAATTTGAGTTATAAGAAGCTTTTTTCTTTTCTCTTTTATGAAAATTAATTTAGAAAATTTCAATGATATTTAACAATTAAATTCTTCTCTAGCGAATAAACTAGAACAAATCTGAGAAACTGTTCTTAAAACTGTGTAAAATATTATGTTTGTATTAGAACATTCACCAGGTTCAAGTATATTTTAATAACTATGTTTTTGAGTATGCATCATTGTCTTAAAAATCATTTACTGTTGAAAATAAAATTTCATGTTAAGGAAAAATCATTGAATAGCTATTTATTAAAAAGGATCAACACTTTTTTCAATTAATACATTCAAAAATGACCTCATCTTTAATTTTTTTCAGATTTCACTTTAAATTTCAATTTTTTATTTCCATCTTTAATTCTCTTTCCTTTCTTTTTTGAGTGTAAGTGCTTATAATGATTAAAAATTCATTTCATATTACTGGCATCATTCTCATTGTCTTGGTGTGCAAAATTACTCATAAATATAAAAAATTAGTTCATATATTTCCTTTTTTACGATATCATCTCTGTGAAATCAAGATGCTTTTACAATTTTTTTAATAGAAACAAAAGATAGAATTTCTCAAATTTGAAATAACTTATTAGAATACATGGAAAACGTACATATTATGCGACTGAATATGCATACCTATCACTTGTGTTTAGTATAGCGTAGGCAATCAACATTATGTATTTCAGACATTTTAAAACGTATAATGTAACAAATATAGAGGTTGATGAAGTGATTGCTGAAAACAAGAAAATATAATCGAGTATATTATTTAGATTCTCTATCCTTCACAATGCAAAGGGTGTAAAATTGTTTTTGTGAACCTCATATTTCTAATCTGTTACCCCAAGAAACTTTTGATCTTAGGTCAGTGAGAAATTAATGACATCACTTGTCACCAACCTTTATGATTTAGGATAAAATTCTAAAAATGTTCGAAATAAAGTATCCATTTCTGTCACCCAAGTTTACTTAAATTTGATGACCATCCAAATTAAAGCAATTTTTGTTGTAAGCTGTAACAGTTCTGCATGTTCTCTGAAACAATGAATTAATTCAATCAAAAAGTTTTTTCGCACAGGTGGTCAGATCTTCAGTTTACTATAACTTAAATTTTCAAAACGTATAAAATATAATTATTTTTCATTCTTTTATTGAGAAGCAAGTTTAATGAAGTACAGTTTATTTCTAAACTATGATTTACAATTATTAATAACTACTTAAATGTAAACGATGCGAAATATCTATATTTCATTTATAAGAGGAGATGCAAAAATTATTTTTTCATCAGCATGTAACAAATTCCAGTTAAAATAAGCAATTTAAGGTTATTAAAATTGTTTATATAAATCTAGAAATTTTTATTAAAAATTCAAATTTTAAATAATCGAGAAAATCAAATTTTAAATAAAATTTACTAGCACATATTTAGCCATAGCAGGAAATTTCTTTAACATTTTTAAACTGATAGCAGAAATGTTTAGAACAGCAAATTTATCTTCGTAAATTCATAGAGTTAAAATTTGGTCTATTTCTTTGTTGCATGTAAATGTATGTATGTCCTAAAATTTGCATAAATCCAAATAAATTGCTAGGAAAAATTTTTTGCTGAATTAAAAAATACATTTTTTCTGTTATATCACAATACATGAATGGTATGCAAGAACTCATTTTCATAATCTTTGTTAATCAAAGAAATCAAATTTACCGGCAGAAATTACTTACGATTGAATTACATGTGGAAGAAATCTGCACTTCGGCAAAATGGATTAGAATTTTGTGTATAGTTATAGAACAAAATGTTCATGAATCAAAAGTTGCAGCTAATTATAGACTACTAATTTAAAATTATTAAGTTTAACTAATATTCTATGAGTGTCATTTTATATGGAATTTACATACTTTTGAAAAATCTCGGTCATAAAGAAATTCCAAATTCATAGGTTTCAAAGGTATGCGAGAAGAATTGCCAGGAAGCGATATATCTACCAAGCAATATCTTCCTTGAAAATCAGATACTTTGGTGTCAACGCACATATCAAAATCTCCAAATGCTTTCAGTGTACCATCCAATATTCCGCTAGGAATTTTTCCAGCTGAATCTATCACTGAAAAAAACACATATGATTATTTCGATATTGTCTACTTTAGCTAATTAATAAATAAAACAAATAAGAAAAAAAAATATAGCCTGGGTAAACTTTAAAAAGCTAGAACTTATTACTTTATCATGAATTTACTCAGTTTTCTTACTAAAAAATTTCATTTAATTTTTGTCTATTTCAATTTCACTTATGATCTTCGAGAGTTTTCAACCCATTTTACATAGATAATATATTATCTTAGAATAAATTATACAAATCTTCAATATTTTCAATCATGAAAAAGTCTTTATGATTAATTTCTGTGATCATAGATTGAATATTAGAAAGGTCTAAGATCCCTCATATCCAACAGGAATCCTCAAAGTTTATTAATATCCTGTGATAGGTATACTAGGGTGGAACGGATAAAGTACGTTGTCAGATTAATATCCTAGAAGGGACACCCAATACGTGAAAACCGTTCCATTATGCTTAGATAAGACTGGCTGGCAAAGGAGCCAAGACAGACACTAGGACTATGTCTCGGGTGCTTTAGTTTTTATAATCAGTAGAAGTTTCTTAATTCATCCTCTTTAAGATTTTATTAATTCCTGAAGTCCTTTTTTGAAAATCAAATATGACTGTGACTTCCAACAAGTGATTCTTCTGGCTTACCTAACAAGTGGTCATCTTAAGTGTGTCTCTTTTCATAACGGCAGAAAAATGTACCCTACCTAATAAAATCTGTGACCATCCAGCTTTACTGGTTCATAGTTTGAATGTATTAGAGTTTCTAAGACAAACTAATCTCCTAATTACTACAGATTCTTTGACTTTGAACAACCTTCTGGAGCTGATCTGACTAATGGTAGATATGTAGAGGATAAGCAACAATAACAATGTATCATAAATTCACACTATGCATTGATTTTTTTTTAGACATTAGAAATAATTTCCACTTGTTTTTATATCGATGTCAAAAATTAAGAAAAATACTGCTTATAGTTTACCATTGATAGAAAGAAATGTAATGAATTTTGATGGAAATATTAAACTCCTGAGTAACTTCAGGTATTGAATTAGGTATAATAGTTCATAATTCTCTAAGCTGTCCAACATATCATTTCACTTTTTTGAAAAAGTGGTGAATCAACATGCGCTACGAATCACATAGATCAATTTAATTCACAGAAATAATTCTCCATCACTTCAATTCGGCTTCTTTATTTATTATCATTTTACCAAATGATCATGAACTATTATAATAATTAATACCAATGAAAAACACACATCTGGAAAGTTCAGTGAATGACCTCATACGTTAAAAATTTGTTGGCTTAAATGAGACATTAGCACATATTCATTATCAGATATTAATAGCTGATTATTGTAATGCAAAGCATTGATGCGAAGCAATCGAAAAAGTCTATTTAAGAACTCGGATCATTATAATATGGAACAGCCAGTTAGCATAAACTTTTGCTTCACACAAAAGAAAATCGATAGTAGACATCAGTTATACAGTCCTAAATAAGAACATTTTCTCCCAGTTATCATTTTGAGAAATAATAATATTTAATCAAACAAAATTAAGAAGGAATTAATGAATCATACCCCCACACATTACGATTTTCTGCTAGAAGTCATGTGAAAGAAGTTCTGGATTTTAAGGGATAATCAACTGTGGAATATTTTTCGATACGAATCAATGAAAATTATTTCAAATGATTTTAAATTCACAACGAATTGTTCTCTAAGCAGCTTCTCTTATCGTCTATTATTACATCATGATACGTTTCCACTCAGTGATCTGGATTCATTTAACACTTATTGTTAGGCATCTGGCTAATAAAGAAATATCATGCAAATGGGTTTAGATTGTTTACATCTTCATTTCTTAACCTTGTATGTGATATTAGGTTTTTCTCACTATAAGTAAAGGGTGCAAAATATCATTCTTCTACATCTAAGAGCCAGTCAAACAAATATTCATTTGTAAGCATTTCTTGTAGAACTGTTTGTTGTTGTTCTTCATTAGAAAGAGTATTTAGTATAGAATAATGTTAGGGTATTGATTTAAACTAAAAGTTATACCCTTAGCATAATTATGTTTTTGTGGTAGCAATTATGGAATACAATGCAATTACTTAAAACAATAGCATTAAACACAAAGTTGAAGTTGACCTGATAATCTGATGCTGTAGTACTTTTTTAATTCAAACTAAAAAAATTGAAATTATGCATCTTGATAGTATTTTTGCTGATTATATATTTTTGTCTTGTCTTCACAAGTGACCATAGTTAACAGCGTATGTCTGAGCCTCATTATTCATAAAACTTAGTTAAACAAAGGATAATTCATTTTAATAGAAAAGATGTGCTAAATTGAACGACACGTTCACTCAACTCAATGAAGCTTTCCGAAAAAATTTGCGATAAATTTATTCTTTAGTTTTTATTTCAGAATATAAAAAAAGGGGAGGCACTTCATAAGGATAATGGCTAAGAAAGTTTTTAGGCTGAATGTAGAAAACCAGCAAGAAATTTTATTAACATCAATTCATAACTTCCGAAATAAAAATGATAAATTTGAGAATTTTTAACTTGATGATGGAATATTTATGTTATTAATGTCGTGGAACGAAATACATAACACAAACTCAATTATTTCTATTTAATTTAGATAGCTAATAGTCCAGGGTATTTATGATAAAAATGTGTTATGTGTTTTCTAAATGATCACGTTATTTAATTTATGACTTATATTTACTGAAATATGAAACACATGTTTTTTAATAATTCCGTACTCTACAATTTTTATTAAAATGTATAAAGCGTTAGTTAATATCATAGCTTGAGTTTTAAGAAATGTTTGATGATATATAAATATATTCTGTTATAACATGCCACTGAAAAACATCCGCTAGAACAAACATATTCATTTTTTTTTCATTATACACTGCTCAAAACATAAAGGATATTGCGGTTTTAGGTAGATCTTGTGGCTGGGAAACCTTTTAACTGATTGATACATGGTCGACGGACGTAGTTGGTTATATGAGAATAAGTTTCACATGTTTGACAGAAAAAAATGCATTTTATTGCTCATTTGTGTACAAAAGAAAAAAAAAACACAATTTGTGCATATGAGAAAAAAAAAGAATAAGAAAAGGTGTTTTCTTCAAAGGAAATCATTTTCAGTTGGGAGTATGGTTTCCACAGACGGCCAGCAACATTGAACACCTTGAAGCATAGAGGCATGGAATCAATGAGGATTTTAATTACGAGTTGGGGTATTCTGTCCCACTCTTCCAGAAGAGCTCTTTCCAATTCTTGGAGAGTTTGTAGGCGTGGTTAGTGGCCAGCAACTCGTCTTCCTAGATGACCCAAACGTGGTCTATTGGATTCATGTCTGGAGAACACGCTGGCCATTTCATTTGTAGGATTCCTTCCTCAAAAAGTAAATCCTTCACCAAGTTAGCAAGGTGTGACCTGCAGTTATCATCCATTAAAATGAAGTCATCTCCGATTGCTGCAGCGTAAGGGACTATAATAGGCCTGAGGATCTCCTCCCTATATCGACGACCAGACAGAAGTCCATCTAGAATGATATATCCCGTCAATGGAAATGCCACCATACACCAGCACTCGCTCACCGCTAAATCTGCCACTTTCGTACACGAATGCCGGATTATTCCTGCTGCCACCGTCCTTCCGGATGAAAATACGCCTATTATCAGGATGAAGAGAAAAACGGGACTCGTCAGAAAAAAGAACATTGCTCCATTCATTTCTCCTCCAGTTCACATGCTCGTTGCCATCAATGTGGTCATCAATGCCTTGATGTTAGTTTAACACATACAATCGGTCGGCGAGCATACAGAACTACACCATGGAGCCAATTTCGGACAGTGTGAGTTCAAACCGTGGTGTCAGTAGCCGAGCGAAGGTGTTGTTGGAGAAAAGTAGCGTTCATATTTCGGCGTCTCCGAGCCAATAACACTAAATAATGATCTTCATTGGGCGTTGTTGCCCGTCTACGACCTTGCTCTGGCCTTCGACCTGCACTTCTAGTCTCCAAAAAAAAAAAAAAAAAAAAAAAAAAACAGTTCCAGATTTTAGAAAATCACACTTTGTGAAACTACAATGGCTTGCGCTACTTCGGCTTGAGTTAGGCCCCCTTCTAACATACCAACAACTCTCCAAGCTTCTGTATCAGTTAAATGACTTCGCTGAGACATCGTACTCATTGAAACAAAACAGTCACTGAATGCCTATGATCCTTGTCTTCATTCAGTTGAAAGTCAAATTTCATTCACTGCTACTGAAACGACGTTTTTGACGTCGAACTCAAGATTAGTTTACTCCACAGTTTGAAAATCAGAAAAAATTTGCAATTGTGATGCTCTTGTTCCATTTTCGGCAAAAAAAATTTCGCTTATATCTTTATTTTGTATAAAACTTAAATATCCTTTGATTGTTTTGAGCAGTGTATTTTATTGCTATAATAAATAACGAAGACAGTAAAAGATGTGTACTCTCTTTGATGGAACTGTATTGTTTTCGACATAACAAATATCGTATAGATTTTAAATAATACTGCCGTAGAATTTTATGGAGATAAGTCTAATAAATATTTTAAAATTTATATCCTATTCAAAATAGATTTACTTTATATAATTGATCATTCTGTTAGCTAAAGTAAGAGACAAAAATTAATTCAAATAATATATGAATAAGTCAACTTCTGTATAAAAGAATATAAAAGTATTTATTATTGATTTTTTTTTACTTAGTTTGAAATAACTTTAAAAAACCCAATTATTTTATAAATGTTTTAAAATTTATAGCAAAAATAAGTAAGAAAATTGATTTTTCTTATTAAATTTTACAAAACATATTGCTGAATTGATAATCAGATTCTTAATTTTAGATTTCATTTGAAGAGAATATGACTTCTATGTATATATGATTAGAGAATTCGTAACTACTATGACGATATATATAGTAATTACGAAATCTCATTGATGATTCTATTAATATCTCGGATAATTTAAGCATTCATATGCAGTAAATAACATTTTTTTTTCATATATTTAAAGTTTTATTATAAAGGAATATATACTCAAATGTTAATTTGTGAATGAAAGCAATTAAATTATAAAAGAAATTACTAATTTATTTATTGGACTTGTAAAAATCAAATTACACGTGCAATGACATTGATAATAACAGAAAGCATTGTTGTAATATGAAAATTTTATTTGTGTCAACGTGGTTAAAAGAACCGCAATTTTAGTATTATTGTTTACAAATGCTAAAAGAAAAGAACAAAATAAACATTTCTTTTATTACAATATTCCGCAATTATAATTTTAATAAATGCCGATAACAATATAAATGAAACTTTTTTCATTATTGAAAAGTATGTATTAAATTGTTTAAATTATTTATAGTAAAAATCTACTTTTAAAGATTCATTAGAGTGTTGATTGATACAAATAAAAATAAACACAATAAAAACAAACTTACTGCGGATAACCCACTTTTTCCCTTCCTTAAATCCTTTCTGAAATTCTTTCAGACTACCTAAGCATGCATGTGACACTTTTGGTATTAATCCTGATTGCATGGATGAACGAGTGTCCTTTTCTATATTACTGAAGAATAGTTCCTGATAATATTTTAAACCAGTTCTTATTGCATATCCCATATTATTGGATAATAAGATTGGAAGAAGACTTCCAATAATGTCATTTCCTTCAATGGATTCAGGAGGATCAATATTATTTAATACTTCATAATCATCTTGTTTAGTGTCATTTGGACCACCATATTGTAGTAGGGCTGGATTTGGCATTTGATTTCCAAATGGTGCTTGAGCAGAATTTGGTATTTCGTTGATAAATGGTGCCTGCACATAATTTGGCATTTCGTTTGCAAATGGTGTTTGTGCTTCAAATTGTGTTTCATCTTTATAATACAGCTGTTTATCTTTAATATACGGCTTTTGAGCTTGATTATTATGGATTTGTCGATCCTGATTATATTGAAATTGTTGATCCAGGTTATTATGGATTTGTCGATCCTGATTATATTGAAATTGTTGATCCAGGTTATTATGAATTTGTTGATTCTGATTATTTTGAATTTGTTGTACTTGATTATATAGAATTTGTTGATCCTGATAGTATGGTATTTGCTGACCTTGATTTAATATTTGCTGTCTGTGTTGTACTTGATCACCAAATAATTGTTGACCATTATTTGATATTTGCGCTTCATATATTAAGTTGGGTTCCAAAAGTTCTTTATTTAGAATAAGTGAATTCTGTTGTGCTTTGGCTCGCTGTTGAATTTGTATTTGATCCATATTTGATATTTTACCTTCATTTTGGAGATGAAAGTTATCTTGTATTTTTGGTTTGTACTGCATCTGGATTTCATTCTGATATTGAGCTTGATGAGGGGCTTCATATTCAAATCTTATTGGAACATTTGTTGCGTCAAGCCTTGGTCTTACAAACAGATTTTGGCACTTAACTTTGTCAGAAGAGAAGTGAGAAAATGCAAAATAATAGAAAACAAATTTAACTGTGAATGAAAATCTATTTGAAATTTCTGTCATCATGTGAATTAGTATAATTTATTGCTTACAAACTATTGATGAATGATGGAGGAGTGATGAACCAAAATTTTGCTTCTAACAAGAAAAGCTTGGCTCTGTGAAATAAAGGTGAAAAATATTATTTCAATAATAGCATAATAATATTTTGTAAATTAATATATTTATATTGTGTTATTTCAGATATTGTAGTTTTTATTTCCCAATCTGTTTAATTAAACTACATAATTTCCCAATACTAACTTTAGTATATTATTTGAACATACTATACACAAATATAATTGATTTACAAAGTAATATGAATACATCAAAAATATTAAAGAAATTTATCAATTACATAAGAGAAATTTGGTTTGAAACACATCTTATCGCGGAAGTGATCCGGTTAATGAATATTTTAAACAATAATCGAATGTATTAAAATTTTGTTTTGCGCAAAGTCATCTTATGTTTAGATAGAATTTCCGAGCATGTAAGAAAGAAAAAAACAGTGTTATTAATAATGTAATTATATTTGATTTTGAATTTTTTAAACAAGTGAATAGTTCCAAATAATACTGAGTTAATAATTGAATAATCAGTTCTATCTTTAATTTAGTACTTCATTTCATCCATTTGAGAACAATATTTCATAAAAATTGAATGAATGTAAGAAATAAGTAAGCAATAAATTCTGCACTTTCAATTTGTACAAAGCAACTCGTTCGAATCCCTTAAAGAAAAATTTTAAGAAATTTTTATAAACTTGTAAAAGTACAGATAATAAATGAAACTTTAATTTTTATGTGTTTTTAAACAATGTTTTTTTTGTGTTTTTAATCATAAAATTTTTTATGTGTTTTTAACAACGAGTTAAAAGCAAAAATGGCCAAGAAAAATACTGTTCAGTATTGAAATTGCCACAACAAAGAATTCATATAATTGGTGAAAATCATGTTTTGCTATAACTGGTGTAAAATATTAACATTTGACTTCAACAATACAACTTCAGTTTGAAAACTCACTAAGAAATAATAGAGTTCGAATAACGTTCTAAAAGGTACATCACGAATGCAGTATACAATAATTGTAATAAAAGAAGTATATAATATATATGAGTCATTTATTTTGAAAGTGGCCTAACTCCATTTATCTTCAAATCGAGATATTTAAGGGTTTGCGTTTCAATGAATTTAAAAATATACCTAAACGATGCTAATGAGTCACAATGATTAAGTGCATCTAAGGGTATTAAATTTATAGTTCCTATTAAAATAGTGAAATTTAATAAGTGAATAATATGAGTATTCTTATCAAGAATGGAGTTAAGCAGCTTTCAAAAATAACTATTTCGATTATAAAACTTGAAGGTGTCCAAGTCCATTCAACAAAATTTAAGATGCTTCAAATTGAAAAAAAAAACAATACTGAATTTATTTTATGTATCTTTAAAGCTCTTCGGAAACATAATTTATGTGATTCAAATCAATTTTTAACTACATAATTACAAACAAAATTACAAACTTAAGTTTATTCCAAAACAATGTACTACTCCTCTACATTTTGTGAGTATTTTATCACTTTGTTTGTCTGTCAGAACTCTATTGGGCTTCCCCCGTCTTAAACTAATGGCAGTCATTCCAAAGTCTAGAGTAGGATTAGCAAAAAATCATTTTGTGGGTGTGAAAGGGATTTGAAGAAATCAAGAGGGAACATCATCTTTCCAACACGTTTTAATAATCTTGTAATAATCTTGGAGAACGAATAGTAATTCTTTTTAATGACATTTCTGCTACGCCAAAATTTCTATCAGTTGGAAAAAACAAATGCCCTGATATTGAAAATTTGTGATCTATGATTTCCACATTATTTTCCAAAGATTGGACAATTTTTAACCACATTAAAGCTACTTTCACGTTTCTAATTTTTCTGGCGCACATATCACTGTAAGCTATAATGAGTCTTTCACTTCTTAAATTTTCAACTTGTTTTAGAATGCATGAAATAATTTCTTGAGCCCCTATGGATGCAATAGTTTCATCCCAAACGTACATGTAAACAATATCGTTATGAAAATTGTGAATACCCAAATTTTTAACATATATATATATTGCGTTTATATACTGATCAGAACAATAAAAGGATATTGCAAGTTTTATATAAAATAAAGATATAAGCGAAATTTTTATTGCCGAAAATGGGACAAGAGCATCACAATTGCAAATTTTTTCTGATTTTCAAACTGTGGAGTAAGCTAATTTTGAGTTCGACGTCAAAAACGTCGTTTCAGTGGCAGTGAATGAAATTTGACTTTCAACTGAATGAAGACAAGGATCATAGGCATTCAGTGACTGTTTTGTTTCGATGAGTACGATGTCTCAGCGAAGTCATTTAACTGATACAGAAGCTTGGAGAGTTGTTGGTAGGTTATAAGGAGGCCAAACTGAAACCAAACTAGCGCAAGTCGTTGGAGTATCACAAAGTGTGATTTCCAGGATCTGGAACTTGGCGCAGCTTGTCCTTTTTGGACCTTACGCCATAAAACCCAATCAAAACAAAACCAGGATCTGGAACCGTTTTTTGGAGACTGGAAGAGCAGGCCAAAGTGCTTACCGCAGGGCAAGGTCGTAGATGGGCTACAACGCCTAAAGATTTAGTGTTAATGGCTCGGACATACCAAAATATGAACGCTACTCTTTTCCAACAACACCTTTACTCGGCTGCTGACACCATGGTTTCAACTAGGGCTGTTCGAAACCGGCTCCATGGTGTAGGTCTGTATGCTCACCGACCGATAGTATGTGTTAAACTAACATCAAAACATCATCGCAACCGCAGGGAGTGTGCAACAGAGCATGTGAACTGGAAGAGAAATGAATGCAGCAATGTTCTTTTTTCTGACTAGTTCTCTTTTTCTGTTCATCCTAATAATAGACTTATTTTCATCTGAAGGGACAGTGGCAGTAGGAATAATCCTGCGTTCGTGCACAAAAGTGTCAGATTTGGCCGTGGGGGAGTGTTGGTGTATGGTGGCATCTCCACTGACGGGCACACAGACCTCTATATCATTAGAGATGGACCTCTGACTAGTCGCCGATATAAAGATGATGAGATCCTCAGACCTATTGTAGTCCCTTACACAGCAACAATCTGAGATGACTTCATTTTAATGGACGATAATTGCAGGCCACATCGTGTTAACTTGTTGGAAGATTTTCTTTTCGATGATGGAATGGTACGAATGAAAACGCGTGTTTTCCAGATATGAATCCAATAGAGCATGTTTGGGACGTTCTAGGAAAACGAGTTGCTGGCCACCAACCACCCCCACAAGCTCTCCAAGAATTGGAAAGAGCTCTTCTGGAAGAGTGGGACAGAATATCCCAACTCGTGATTAATAGCATCATTGACTCCATGCCTCAAAGGTGTTCAATGTTGCTGGCCGTCTGTGGAAACCATACTCCCAACTGAAAATGATTTCCTTTGAAGAAAACACCTTTTCTTATTCTTTTTTTTCTCATATGCACAAATTGTGTTTTTTTCCTTTTGTATACAAATGCGCAATAAAATGCATTTTTTTCTGCCAAACATGTGTAATGTATTCTCATAACCTACTACGTCTGACGACCATGTATCAATCAGCTAAAAATTCTTGCCAGTCACAAGATCCTCCTAGAACCACAATATCCTTTAATTGTTTTGAGCAGTGTAATATGGCACTGAGGTACTAAACTTGGGGTACCTTCATCCCAAGTTACTTTCATTAATTAACTTCATCACTGTTTTCCGTTATTATCAATAGTAAATATCTAAATTTAACTATAAATGGAGTTAGGCCACTTTCAAACTACATGGTTTAATTATTGAACGAAGTCTGAAAACTTATGTGTCAAGAACTATCGTATTTGTTCGCAATATTAGAAACCTGAAATGCTTTACTGATAAATGACATGAAGTTATACATGTAACCATGGTAACCAGAAAAAATTGAAATTTGGAGTTAGGCCACTTTCAAAACAAATGGCTCGTATATTGAATTATAGAGGTTTTTTAGATCACAAAGTATGATTCGAAAATTCTTGACAACATAAAATGACATTGCTATTTAAAGAGTTATAGTTTTCATAAGAAAACTGAGATGAAAGATTGACTTCTCACAGAAATCTTAATTTCATGATAGTAACTTAATAATATATCTGAATGCATATTATTAAAATTAAATAAATAATTTGAAATAAAATTTAATAGAAAAAATATGTTGCATTTCGAATAAATAAAATAGTTTCATTATATTTTAAAACATGTACTGAATATTTTCATTATTTTCTCTAATATATAAATATAGTTCCAGTTTACAGATTATCCAATTCCTCTGAAATATTTCATTATATTCAGTTAAACTATTCATTTGGGATAGTGGGAAAATGTAATCAAAAATATCAGGCACAAGTGTAGTAAACTGTACCACAATACATAAAATTTCTTTTCAAAAGAAAAATCTTTAATTTGTTGTTTGGTAAATGTAATTATTAAAGACGTAAAACTATAAAATGTTATTGGTCTTAGTCATAATTGTTTAATTAAATTTTGCTAATGTACAAGAAATTAAAAAATTGTATGAAATACACTTTTCATATAGAAATTATATTTGTATACACTTTTCATAGAAAAATGTATGATTTAACAAAAATAACTCTCTTAATTAATAATATTTTGTTTAAAAAAAGTGAATTTGGTACGAAGCATAAAATATAGGCGGGAAATAGAAGGCGATTGGGTAAGAAACCGTACCCTGAATTTTTGATGATTAAAATGAAGAAATAATTGATTTGAAATGGAAGATGAAAAAAGGAATTTGGGATTTCAGTCACAATTGTTATTCTTCCTGGCTTATTACCTTTTTCTTAACAGTGGAGGGAAAAAAAACCAATTTGCAAAATTATACTTGAATTTAATTTTGCTAAAATTTTATATTCATGTTAAAAAGTGTTTATTTTTTTCCTTCAACTTCACCAATAATAAACTTTAGAAAGTGTCGTTAGATTATTGGGGATTTTTTTTTTAAATCTCCTAATTTAGTTGAAAATATTAAATCTTTGAACTCTAAAGGAAATCCACCAGGAGTTCTTTCAGAAGAAAACGCATGATAATAAATTTATACCATCCCAATCTAAAGCAAGTTCTATAACATGGTCTGTAATTTATAAAAGAGACCCTTCTAAAGGTCTTCAAATTACCAAAGGAAATGTAACTTTCTTTTAAAGTCTTAGGCAACTTAAACTTTTTGTTTTCTCAGTCGATAAAATAAATCTAAGTTTAGAAAAGAGTGGTACAATGTGTATAGATGGTTAAAATTGTCTTTCAGCTCATAAAGTGTTTTATCTTTGGTGCCCAGTTATAATGTTCAAATTAAGGGGAAAATGTGGTTCAATCTCATTCACAATCCTATTCCTATGAACTTCCAATGATAAATATTTTGTGCAAATTTTAGAATTACAAATAGACACGACTATCTTCTTCAAAATCAACTTCATCGTATAGGAACTTTTAAACTCTTCTTACTGCCCTCTATTTCCCATAGGAGAGGCTATGAATTTTAGGCATTTGACAATTTGCCCATCTCTGAGCAACATAAACTCTCTTAGACTGACAAGTATTATATGAAGTATATTTTGTACTGCACTGTTAGAGAGAAAATGGCCAATGCGAGCTGTAGTTTTCATTTACATAAATAAATAACTTTGAAATCCGTGAATCTTTTGCCAGATTTTACAGGACTCTTTTTTTAATGGTTCCTACGTCAGAGAGTTGGCCACATCGTAAATTTTTCCTTCAGCAGCTAAGTACAAAATAGCCTTCATATGATAATTGTCAAGTCCAAGAGAGTTGATGTTGTTCAGCGATGGGCCCCCGGTCAAATGTCTAAAATTCATAGCCTCTGCTGTGGAACTTTGGGGGTAGTAAGGAGAGTTTAAATACCTCTACGGTGAACATGATCTTGAATATAGGACTTTCACAGGCAAAAAATACTGATGAAAAATCCTTGTATGATTTTCTAAAACAAATAATTTCTGCATTTAGATTAAATCTTTCAGATTTAGTAGCCCAATGTTATGACAATACTTCAAGTATAAGAAGGTAATACAATGGTGCAGCCCAACAAATACTGCATGATACTCTAATGGCAATTTACTTTCATTGTTACTCACATATTTGAATTTAGATAGTATATGTTTATTTATTTCTGCTGTGAGAAATGTTTTTCAGCAACTTAACGCATGAAGTTAATGTCTTGCTTTACAAATTTCAAACTTTCATGAAAGTAGGGGAAGAAACAATTGCAAGAAACAGACCTCCAAATTCATTTTTTTTAAACATTTCATGAAGACTGTATAATTTTACTAAAATGAACATTAGCATTATGCTGAAAGAAAGTGATAAGGAATTCTGAAATTTATTCTCAGAGTCAGGCACACAAGGATATTTTTATAAATTAAACGGTAAGTAAATTAGAAAATCAGTTACAGAAACTGACATATATCTTCCTTAGATTTCACCCGAAGATTTGAAGAGGTTCCCTACAAATAACATAAATCATACCTCTCTCTCTCTCTTATATATATATATATATATATATATATATACACTCATGTCGATTACTCGAGCCATTTTATACCTCTTTAAACTAACAGAATGTGATATCTGTCAAATGAGCAGGGTTTTCAATGATTTGATTCATACATTATTTCATTGTAATAATTATACAAATCAAAGAAATTGTCTTCAGAATTCTAATTTTTTAGCGATTAACCTGACTTTCAAAGAAAGACTGCAAATGATAATGAATAATCTGACTAATATAAAAAGATTTTCACAATTTCTTTTCTTGATGGATGGATATTCTGAACATAATTCAAATTATTGGAAAAATGGAGACAGACAATAGCCTTTTTTTATGATGATAGATGTTTCAGTGTATCTCAGTCAGTAAATTAATTTAGCTGGAAGAGTGTCTTTCTAGAAATGAGTTGACTAGCTTACATTATGGTCATTAATAAAAACTCTTGTGTCCCCGTTAGTAGCTTCATTACAAAAATGAGCCCTTGTTACCTAAAGTGAGATTTATTAAAGCTTAAATAAAAAGAATTTTCGTCATTATTTTGAACTATATGAAAGGAACTAAAATTACATAATTTTAGGAATTCGCTTAATATTTGTTTTTGACTATAACTGAGTGAATTTTTTATTTACTATCCTAAAGGTAATGTTTATTCTGTATATATACCTTAAAAAGCAGGCAAAAGCATATTTTCTTTCGTTCTTTCTTTTTTTGTTAAAAAAAAGTATACAAAGTTATCGAAAACAAATTACATCTTGATATCCCTGGACACATATTACACATGAATTGAGATTTTATGTTTAAGACAATTTGGTTTTATTAGTCGTAATGCAATTTTTTTAACATAATTTTATTAGAAATTCAATGGATACAGGTGACTGTGCTTAAAAACACTAAATTGTGTACATAAAAAGAAGTTGGAACACACATTTAGACATAACACACATAATATTACATATAAATAACTTAAAACATTAGACTGGTAGATATCAATACTTGATTGAAATATGCAACGTTAGTATCTTTAAATAGCCTACATTCAACCACTTGAGTGGATAATCATACTTATGCCTCTATTTTCATTTATTCATACATTTTAAAGTTTTGTTTTGAGTAGTTAAGCTACAATATGTTTAACTTTAGAGACTTTTTTTGACAGTTTTCATCTAATAATCCGTTTTAATATTATAGTAAAAGATCTTCGCTGCAAAACCTTGTTTTTAGTGCTTTTAATATTTTAAGAAATTTTACTTTTAATATCTTAATTTGTTTTGTCTTTCTTTGATCTCTGTACGGCATAAGGATAAAGTCTGTAATTGCCGGTTGCATTTGGAAATTTTTTTTTATCTTTTACTATAATTTATCTCGTGCTGATTAGAGAACATCTAAGGAACTATATATTATAGACAATAAATGATGAAAACATCAGAGGAATTTTTAGAGGGAATTATAAAGGCATTTTTTAAGTCCTAATGTTAAAATGTATTAACTTCTGATGTATTTAGAGGATTGAATAATTGCAAAATCTTTGTTTAATGATCTAATTGGCAACTATTTTTAGTTATTTGAACATATTTTTTTCGTTAACTAATTTTTTTTAGCTTAAATCACTTTTTCATACGCTTAAAGCACATTCAATTGAATAAGCTGCTTTTCAGATTCGTAAAATTGATTTATGAATGACCATTTACACACGATAGTAGATACCTAATCTTTTAGTAAAAGTTGACTATAAAATGAATTCCAAAGAAAATTTTAGTAGCCAAATAATAGCACAACTAAAAAATGTAACTTACTGAAGGAATAGTTAGAAAATGCGTTTACTCTATTTTATGCTGAATAAAAAGGAAAAAATTGAAGTATTTCTTTAATTATTATATGTATATAACTTAATGAACAGAAAATTATTCTGTAAGTTGATTTTCATTAGTGTAAATATTATTTTAATTATATTAACAAAATCCTACAAAATATCAAACACTGCTTTTTTAATGGTTTTTCATTAAATCAATCCAATTGTTATATTCATGAGTTTCACATAATTTTTGTATATTTATACAATTTGATACATGAAACAGACTTTGAGATTCTAGAATTTATGCATTTTTAAGTTTGAGTTAAAAAGGGTTCTTTCATTTTAACGAGACACTTTTGATTTATTTGAAAATTTCAAAGGATTCTTACCTGAATTATTACGAATAAAGTCCAACAATTAAAATCAAAGCCTGCTTTAAACTGTGTAAGTAATTAGTTGAAATAGTTTACATTAACATTCTTAATAATTATTTTCGAATTTTTATGTTTAATATTGTACATTATAGAAAACTAAAATTAATAATAGTAACATGATTATAATAGTAGAGAGTGAGCATAAAGAGTAAAGTTCTTAAGCTGAAGTTCCGATTCTCGTAAATTCCAAAGTTGACCATAAAATAGAATTCCAAAGAAAAATCTAATAAAAAAATACAACTATAAGGAAAATATTCATTTATAAACTATAAAAATTCATCTAACTAATGTAGCAGCTTTATTGCTTAAAAATATAAATAGTTTTATTAAAATATAAAAGTCTACATAAATTGGAGATAATGATAATATTGAATTAAATTTGATTTAAAGTTTCTTGTTTATGATAATCAAAAAAATTTGAAATAAAAAATTTAAAATTAGAATGATGCCAACAATATTGATATTGACACGCATCATTATTATTGTTCACTTGAAAAAATCCCGAAATCTATAATATTAAGAAATCACGATCATTTCAATGAACTTAAATAGTTTGCACAAACTCAATGTTTTCTCGATGTTAAAGTCTATATTAACTCATCAATTCATGAATCTTAAACTATTTGATCAGGAAAAGTAGTGAATGAATGGTGTTTATACTTATTATCCAGTCTTATATTTCACTGATATTTCCTTAATAGTTTTACATTTCTATATATATATATATATATATATATATATATATATATATATATATATATATATATATATATATATATATATATATATATAATCCATATACCATATTTAAAAATTATCTATTATTAAGAGAAGACTTTTAATTAAAACGTTAAATACTTATCAATTAACGTTGCATTAACTTTTCTTCTTTCCTTACTTTGCGGTTGTTGAATTTTAAAGCAAACATTGATTTATTTGATTACTATTTTGGTACTTTCTAAAAAGTACTTAAAAGTGTGAAACCTAATTATTATGTTAAATAATTAATTGATGAAATTAACATATCTTTTTTTGAGAACATATCATTAACATATCATTATTTCTTCACACATATATTTTACAAACTCAAACATCCATACTTGTCTTAAAACTTTTTTAGGGTAAATACATACAATATATAATACCGTTTTTAATATGACATAATAATTATTTTTATACATTTCTTAGCATGTAAAATTTTTAAAAACCACATGAATTTGCACCTCAATGTTAGGTAGTATGATTTTTAGAAGTAAAACATACCTGAAAAGGAGTCTTTCTTTCTGTACCTCTTGAAATTTTCCTTCTGAAATGTGATTGTCCATAATCCTATCATTTCTACAAATGCAGCTGTGAAAATTTTAGTGTGATTCAGGAAGTATGAAATCAATATACTTCCTTCGTGACTAAACGATAAATTTTAATGAATCTTCGCGCAACATAATCTCTTACCAATTCTTTGACAAAATCTGGAATAGTTGGTGAAGTGAACAAGGAACAGAGGTAGTATTTCATGCTTTAAAGATTATAATAATACTGACATTCATTGATTAAAATTTATCAAGATTTGGTGAACAGATGTAAAAATACTTAAAAAGTATTTTTACATCTGCTATATACGTATACGAGGTTAGTGTTTCATTGTTTATTACTACAGTTAAGCACATAATGATTTCTTCAAATTATTATTATAATTTTTCATAAAAGTATTAATTAATATGGAATATTATTCATAATGTAAGGTACTTTCCTTTATAATATGAAGAATATATGCTTTCAACATTGTCTGATACAAAAAAGTTCCTAATCTTATTTATGATAGCAAAAATGATGTAATAATTTACAGAAAAAAAATACAGCATATGTTGTTGTTTTGTTGCTTATTGTTTATATATAGCTGAAATTGATAGAAATAAAGTTTTTCTTAGAGCTAAGCACATAAGCAAATAAAGAGATTTTTTTTAAAAAAAATACAGAATTAAAAGTTTGATTTTTTTAGCTTATAAAATTAAAAAATGTCATTTATGATAAAAATGAAATGAAAGAAAGTTGAATGCATAATATTATTCCATTACGCATTCAACTTTCTTTCTCGCATCTCTTAAAACCTTTTTCAGCTTTTGACATGAAGGATTAAACATGTAATAAGAAAGTTTATTTACAAGACACTTGATTACACATAATCATTTAATTCGTGGACAAAAACATTTTGGGTTCTCAATGAGGCTTAATGTTTTAGAATCGTATTTTTTGAGTTAAAATATTGATTATTATAGAATCAGTATCATTGATAGATTTTTCAAAGGAAATTTTTTTTCTAAGGAATTCATCAGAGAGACCATGAATTTCTTCCATTTGAGAGTGTTGCAAGTGTGAGAAGGGATTGTATTTTAATAATATAAGTCATTTGATGATTTTCAAACGAAGTATTCTTTATTTTTATTAAGTTCTATTTCTCGTTTACACCTAGTTATTTCCCTGCTACTTTACCTTTTCAATTTTAAAATATATTTAAAAATTACAAAGTTTATGAATGAAATATTTAAAATCTTTTGACAAATTACAGATTCATAAAAAATTGATTTTTTAGTGTCTAAATCTCAAAATAATGCTTAAAATTTGAGTTTAATGGGAGTCCATAGAAATAAAAATCAGTGTGGTGCATATGTAACATATTAAAGAATTAGTAGTGCATTTAAATAATGTTTATATTAACTCACAGTCGAGAAGAATATTTAATATTGGGATAAGATTTTCTCACTTAAATTCATTAGGATATACATAGCATAAAAAAAACCCCATAAATTTGGGACGTTAATGTCAAATTTTTTATCAAATCTAAAAATGTGTTATGGTAATAAAATTTTAGATGCTGTTCTAGAGTATTTGGCTGTAGGGCATAAATGAATTCTAAAGATGCCGTGAGCATGCAAAAGTTGTAAAAGTATACAAATGATAACAATTAAAAATGGCATGAAATGAGATTATAACATTTACATCGATTTCAAATAATTCCAAAACTACTTTCTTTTTACAATTGTCAAATGAAAATATCCAAATTCAAATCTCTGTCATTGTTATATCCTCTTGCATAAGGTCATTTTTATGTTTTTCTCTTTTATAGAGCGAGAGCTTTAGCTATCTGAACAATATCATTTAAAAAATTCTTGTTCTTGGTCTTAGATTTCTAGTTCTTTAATTTCATGATGATAAGATGCATGATTTTATTATCCAATCATCTTTCCTTGTTCTTTTCCTAAGTCTTTGTTTTAAATGCCACGAGTTTATAATTCTTCTCAAAATCATTTTTTCTTATATTTTTTTCAATATGAGCCAACAAACAAACGATATTCCATAAGTCGAATGACGTTTTCGTTCTTAATTAGATGATAAAGTAATTCATTTCTTACAAGCTCGTTGGCAATGCTTTTTTGTGTTGAATTTTAGTTTCATTTATAGTTAAAAACATAATACAATTTCGTTAGTTCTGAATAATTGGAGTTTTAATTCATATGAATATCTAGTTTATTGTTTTCGACTATTTGGAACTCTAATACCACATACTGGCATTGCGCTTGTGATATGGATTAAAATCTGATGTTTATATCAAAATGCTAATAACAGAAGCAATAAAAGCAGATTATCGTTGCAACAACAGATTAACTTTAACCATAAGCTTTAACATAGTTTGCAGTCATTTATAAAAGGTATTGTATTCTCTATACACTTTTACTTGCAATCTGGAATAAATTTGAATACGATCAAATTTATTCATATCGACAGTTAGTTTTCCAAGCTATGTTTGATTTCGTTTTTGTTTCATGAATATCATATTGGTTGATATTTAATTCGACTTGATCAGTTTGATTTCAGTTGATAAGCATCTTTATAATAATATGTAGCCTTCTGGTAAATATTTTCCAGATATTTTTGGAAAAGAACTGTTAAATGAAGTAATTGTGTATTCATACTTTCATTTCTACCTAATTTTTTGAACCAATAATTTTTGTGTAAATGTGAATTAAGCAGCTAACACGACTTCTTACAATGATATTTTATTGTAAAATAATAAAGAAGTATTTAAAAAATATTAGTTAAATAATTTTTAAAATGAAATCATGGGAAAAGTTCGGGCAAATACTTTAAATTAGTTAAACGCAGGTTTGTGAAATTTTAGAAAAAATACCCTCTAAATCATAAAACTATGGAATGAAAACTGCACAAGTCAAAACGTTTATAAATTGAAAATTTAGAAATAACGTCTATTCAGAGTCTGCTGAAATATTTTGAGCTTAAAAGTGAAATATTTTGAACATAAAATCTTGCTGTGAAATTCAATACATTTATCCCAATAATTTTTAATATCAATACTACATTTAATGAGAATTCAAAGAACAGAAATATAAATCACTGATGAATGAAATCAAATATGAATACATTTAAATTTGAAAACAAGTGCAAATTCGAACAGCTAAATATGTCATATATATCCCAAAATAATATGAATTTCCTAAAATACTTTTTTGTTAGATATTATCTTTTTTATTAGATATTACATTATTCTGATATCAGAAGTTTTCGTAAACAACACTTTTTATATGCAGTTTTACAATCCATTTGATTTAGAGGCTTGAAAAATTTAACCAGCTAGTCATAAGCAGGTTCTTTAGATCTTTTTAGTTAGAGGCCAATATTTTTTTAATGATGTCCCTCGGTTGGCAATTTTGAGCGTACGAAGTCTTGCAGTCCAATATAAAAATGGAGTATGTCCAGGAAGAGAGAACGTCTTAAGTAATGGAGATTTGTAGACATCTAGAGAACAGGATAATCCAACAGATGCCTGGCATTAACATTAATATTGTCTTTACACAAAATGAAATGAGATGAAATCCCAAGTTTGAGTTGGTGCAAGTGTACCTGCAAATAGTAATTCCCAGGCTATAAACGGAAAAACAAGACTCCAATGCATCTAGGAAGATTATTTGGCTGAGAAAATGTTAAAAGACCCCCCCAAGATTTACCAATAAAATTTTTTGTCTAAAATTATTTTCCTCTGTTTAAAACTTTTTGGAGACTGAGAATTCTTTGCTAGGTAAGAGATTTAATGTTTCTTTGATTGAAAGGAGAAATGGGAAGGTATGAGTAATATTTTGTTTGTATATGCCTGTTCATTTTTCAATAAGCCACTATAACTGGGAATCCATTTTGGAAAAAGATCGATCCCAGCTCTTAGCAGAGTGTTAATAATGTCTTTACAATGGAATTCATTTGGTATGTGCTATAAAACATGTCTAGAAATACTGTGCATCACAGATTGATAGTCAATAAAGAGGACGAATTTTCATTCAGGCATTTTTAAGATTTCGAGGAGGGGGGCAAGTAGATGGCAAATATTTCATTATCAAAAATTATTTATATTTAAGCCTAAAGTTTATTATAGTTGACCGGCTCCAGTTTGTCCAGAGTTTCAAACAATCGAGCCATCAGTAAATATGCGTATTTTAGTGTCATTTGGATATCTTTTGTTAATAAGGACAAGAACAGCAGTTTGTGTAGAGATTCTTTTGTACACAGAGAAGACAAGATCAAAAACTAAAGTAATATATTTCATTGTACTTGGGAAGATATATGGTCTAAAGGAGGGGTCTCTGTATCAGGGAATACCTTAAGAGTCGGAGATATTTTGGAGTTCCAGTTAGAAAGAGTTGGTCGTTTTTAGTCGAAGGGGCAATAGTTAGGCCATAAGTCCTCTCTTGCAGGAATTTCTCAGAAAAAGTAGAAAAGTAGAAAGTAGTGTCAATCTGCATTTCATGCAAGAATAAGTGTAGAAAAGCAGCATCGATAATGAGTCTCATCTTGTACAACGCCAAGTAAACTTGGCGTTGTACAAGATGTTTATCTAAAGATAAAAAATATTTGGTGACTGTAATAAGAATCTTAGCATTTTAGTCAAAAACAGGCTGAAGAAAAGAAGATGATGATCATGTGAAAAAGATTTGCTGGAGTTAAGTGTCTTATGAAGTCTCTCATTCAACTTCAGCAAGTCTAGATCTAGTTTAGTTTAGAGTCTAAAATAATGCCTAGGTATTTGGTGTTACTCTTTCTCTGAAGGCAATTTTCTATGTATTTTGAGTTTATTTAAAATTGTCAGGTACTTAAAATAGAAATTTCAAGATTAGTTTTGTCACAATTTACAGGAATTCTTTTTTATTTATTTATTTATTTATAATTTAAATCCAGTTAAGAAGAATTTCCAAAATAGGATTCTTCAAGCTTTGAAAAATTGGAGACTGTAATCCTCGAGATAAAGTTGTCAGCTTATAATAAAATTTCGAAATATGTGTGGGCAAGGACTTGGAATAGTAGAAATGAGATCATTAATGAAGTTGAACAACATTGGGTTCAAAAGATATCTTTCAGGTAAACCTTGAGCAGTTTGTCCATATCCTGTAGCGTTTTCACATAGGACTTTTAAGGAACGTTGGGAAAGGAAATAAAAAATCCATTTGAGAAGGTGACCCAAAAGACACATTTTGTAGAGCTTTTAAAGTAGCATTTTTCTCCAAACATAATCGAAGGCAGATGAACACGAGAGTACTTTGCCTCTTATAAAATCTACTATTCCAACTGTTAGTGTTTTGATTCGTCAACTTAGTCTAGCAGTTTATTCAATAACATTATAGATTTTTTTAAAACCTGTTTGTGTCTCGAAGACGCATCTATTGCAGTCAAAGAAGAACAGTTATCGACATGCAATCATTTTTTCAGTCAACTTGATTAGAGTACAAGTCAGTGAGATAGATCTAAAAGAACCAAGGTGGGAGAGGTTGGCTTTAGAAATGATTAATATGATATATATTTAGTATTTTGAAACATTTAGTATGATATTTAGCTTTCTCCAAATGCTCAGAAAAGATCCTCCCTTAGGTCTAACTATTAAAGCTCAGAACAGTTGTCTTAGTATTTAAACAAAGCTCCTGGACTAACTTAGGCAAAATTTCATGCGGTCTATCCCTGCTTAAGATGCTTCAAAGCATTTTTAAATTCTTCATTTGATAAAAGGTCAGCAAAAACTGGTGTTGAGTGCTTCTTGAAGTGTGTTGATTTAATTTCATTCTTTTAACTTTTTATGGTTGATCGAAAATTACTAATGCTTTGAAACATTTTGCTGAAAGACTTTGCAATATTTCTGCCTCATATTAGAGTCTTTCCATATACCTCAACGGATGTTTTGCGAGGCTTTTTTTTGTACTTTTCGCTCAAAATGAAACAAATTAAAAAATTTTTTACCATCTTCTCGATAATCCAAGCCGTTAGGTTTATTTTTCCTCAATTTGCCTTTTTTATATTCCAACGAGAGATTATAGATATATCTATAAGTTTGAGCACACTGGTCTCAGAAACTGTGTCGTGCAACATCGGTGCAGTCAGAAAGGGCATGTTAAATGAAAGGAATCAAACTTGAATGAGTCACCAAAAGATCTGGATGTGAAGTTTCGCTCTTAAGAAGAAAGTATGTTTGATAAAGCCTCAGAATTCTCAATAAGATCGACTTAGTTTTGACAATAAAATTCTCCAGAATATTGCTGATAGAGCAATTTGGTTCATATACCCATCTCTGAAAGTTATCAAATCGCCAAGAATAAAAGAGCGTCTGCTCCAATATAAAATAATGTAATAATTAAATATTGGAGTAGACGCTCTTGTAAATAAAAATATTTACTTACGTATATATAAGTGTGTGTATGTATCAATGCATGAAATGTATGAGTATATTGAAAGGAACTAATGTGATTTTCATAGTGATATTGTAAGACCGTGACAGTCTTAGTAAAAATTAATTTCGAAGCCTTAAATTAATGTCCTTATTTCTACGGCACTCGCGCGTACTTAGTTTACAACTTTACAATATTGTAGAAAATTTTAATCTAGACAATATTTACATTAAATTTATAATTAAAGTGCAAAACTAAATGACAAAATTTCTACACAATAAATTACAATTTTTATACTAATTATAGGAAATTGTTTGGAAAAGTTTTTAAGAGGTATAAGAAACATAATTATTAAATGAGGATTCAGTAATGAATGAAAAAGTTTCATAGTAATAAATTTGTATCGATGGAAGGAACAAAATGATAGTTGATAGTAAATGCATGATCAATTATTTACCATCTATTTCTGTTATTTAATATCCCTTGGTGGATGTAATCTTTGATAATCTTTATAATAAAAAATAATCATCTCTTTATAATTACCTAATGCTATTTTTATGAAATATAAATCAAGAAGAGCATATTGTGTGTGAGTGGATATTTCGAGTGTTCGAGTTAATTTTCAGGAAACATAAAATTTAACATGTTTTGGATCCGTAGAAACAAAAATTTCTTTGCAGTAACTCAAAAATATATGCGTAGGAGAAAATCATGTGATAAAAAATAAGGATATCCAGATTTTTCTTTTTTTTTACATTTGTATGCAAAAAGTACTACATAATCCGATTTCTAATGATATTACGTAAGACAGATTATGTTCCTTTAAATCTATATCAAATAGTTCTTAAAATCGTTTACGTTAGCTAGAACATCCTTGTCTGTAGTAGCTTCATTGATGAGATGTTCAGACTCTACATTCATTACACCTATCTTAAGAGTGTCATAGAAAGTCTTTGTAAAAGGTACCCAGTATACAAGGCCAGAGTTGAATAAAACATATTTATATTGACTCTTGATTTCTTATGAAGTAAAGACTAAGCATTTTCTGTTATTTTGTACACACTGTTGATGCGGATGCTCATGTATCTAGTTTCCTTTTTTTTTCTTTTTGGGATTAGTGGACGTGTTTTATGTGAAGAACGGAATCAAGACGTTATTACATTTCTACTACATCACAAGACGGTCGCATACCAAGTGGCTGGGGTCATTCGTACTCTTCTGCTCAACTGTTATATCACGTTCTCCCTCGCGGCTGCTTCCCCCAGGAGAAAAAAGGGGGTCGGAATGCGTTTCCTGTCCAAACTGTGCTTCCATTCCTCCGAGCGTGAGAATTATTTCATCCTTTCCAGATGGGCTGAGAAGAGGAAATGCCATTTCTGTTACTAATGAAGGACATGAGAAAGGGATCACTACATTTTCTTTCGGAATGATATTTTTGATAATTATTTTCGTCGGTTGATAGGTGCTTAATTTTTTTACAGCTTTTAACGAGTTTTGAAATGAATAACTTTAATTGATTCTAAATTCTTAGAAAACACTTGCTACAGTGTGTCTTTTTAAAAGATATTTGGCAATCGGAATTGCATATAATGACGTAATTAAGATTAACGAGATAACTGCGTAGCGCTTGGCGCACAGTTTGGAAATTGCGCCAAACCCGTACAGTTAGCTTATCTTTTACCTCTCAAATAAAAACAAGAGAATGCAAACTGACAAATATATTCAATAAATTTAGTACTTGATTTCCACACATTCTCCCTTACCACAAAATATACCACAATTTTAAAAGATCTGGCAATATTTAAATATGGATAATCAAATAGCATATACTTTTAATATAATTTGAAATTATAAATGAACTTATAATTTTAAACTTTTAAACAATGTGTCATCATTCATGTAAACCAATTTCTAAAATGCGTGCAAATTTTCTAAAATGCAAATGATAAAAATATTATCGTTTATTCCATACTGAGAAAGAAAAGTTCTTAAATGAATTTTTCTTTTTGAATGAAAATTAATTTCAAGTGAAACTACTTTTAAAAAAGAATTTATTAAGAAGCATTTATTAACATGCTTCTTAATAAACTGTCATAAAATTACATTATTTTTAAAATTAAAAAATATTTGATTTTTAAATTAATTTAACTTTAAGGATATTTATTATTGGATATGTTTATTAAAAAACATGTATTCAATGAAAAAGTAAACTCACGTTTGACAAGCATCTGCAACATGTATTCACTTCGAAAATTAATTCGAAGTTCTTGCTCATGAAGAGAAGT
Organism: Latrodectus geometricus; assembly: GCA_026290005.1. NCBI lineage: Eukaryota > Metazoa > Arthropoda > Arachnida > Araneae > Theridiidae > Latrodectus > Latrodectus geometricus. Next base: position 443,778 of record JAPDSC010028211.1, read on the forward strand.
TCTCAATATGTAAATTGTAATTAATTCCATTTTATACACCTAAACCTTTTAACTGCATAACATTCTAAAAGAACTTCTCCAATGTATTAAATAAAAACATAATACAGACACTATTTCACATTCAGGGTCATTAAAATTAAGATTCTATTTCCTAGTAGATCAGAAGAAAAGGAAACCTCAATCTTATTGTCACGATAAATTTTAACCTACTTTGAATAAGATATTGATATATTATTATACTCCTCTTAAAATTTTATAAAATTATTCCCATTCAAATATTAAGAAAGACATTTTATTTTAAATTTCAATTTACATAATATCTCTACTATAAAATAGTCCATAATCTGTTATGATTTTTTTTTTATTTTGCATAATATATCATGACAAAAAGAACGAATTGGCAAAATCATTTTCATGTGATTATTTAATATAAAGTAATTTGTGTTTGATGGTAGTTTCTTGATTAATGGAGATAATTTTAATTTGTGGTTTAGTTAATTTTCTTATAGAAACTAATGAAAAACCCGCTTTTACATGTATGTTAAAAATTACGCAAGAATATTTCAAAAATTAAAATAACTTATGGATAGTTTTTACAAAAACGATTTTGATTGAAAAATATATTTATTTTGCTTGAAAAAAAGAAAAGAAAGTCTTTATTTCATAAGTATAAAGTTTGTATTTTTAGAAAATATATTCCATTTGAAATAAATCATGAGTTCACATATTTTAAGCTAGAAATCTGACAGTTTTTCTATTTGTATATGGTGAAACTTCTTGTAACGATAGCAGAAATTAGATCTGAATGCTGATGCAACATGACCGAGTTTTTCACTCAAAAAACCCACATTTTTTTAACAATTTATTATAAACAACAAATTTAAACTTTTGAGTATAAATTTACTTTATTAAAAAAAGAACCAATTACAAAATGATTTAAATAACAAAAGAAATCATTAACATTCATAAAGAACTATTTCTGAAAGTTAATTATTTTTTGGTAAATTAATTATTGTTTCATTTTACAAAAAATTTCTTATATTTCTTGCAAATACTAATTGAGAAACCGCATATTAAACACTGAATTATCTTACATCGCAAAAAGTATAAATTACAAGCTACCGAAAACTTCTCATTACTATTTGTACTTTCATTTTTCATTTTTAAGCTGTGCCAAATGATTAAAACTTTAATTAGAAAAAAAAGAGAAATTATCATACACCTTCCACATGAAATAAAACAATAAAACAGAAAATACATTATTGGAATAATCAAATCTTAAAACTAATTTAGGGAAAAAATAGTGATATATATATATATAATATAATATAAACTAGAAAAGAAATAGAAAATAAACGTTATTGTTAGAAACACACATTTATGTTAAATTTAATAATTTTAGCTATATTAACCCCTTGGGTATAAATTTAATTGAAAAAATTTCTAATATTTTTAACGGATGGAATTGGTTGACCTATACAATAATGTATCAAAAAAGAAAGTAGAGATATTTTAATCCTAGTTTGAGTTAAAAATTACAATCGTGATCCATAACTTAAGATACATAATATATGACGAGTCACAGTAGAGTGAAATATACTCAGAAAAGATTAAGTCTAACTTTGATTCACCTGAAATACTTTTTTTTATATATTACAGCATTTTGAAGTTTAACCACTAATTATGTCATAGCAAATTTACAATTTTGAAGCAATATATCTTACAAATTACTTTATTAATTTGTGCTTAGGAAAGCATTTAATTAAATATCATTTTCGTGTTTATTTTGAAGTTATTTAACTTGCAAAAGAACAATGTTATAAAATTTTAATTTAAATACTTAAGATTTGGTGATATTTCCTCAATTTTGCTTACTTATTGTTTTAATTTTAGAATACGAGTTTTTTTCTTTTTTATTATTAGAAGTGTAAGCATTTTTATATGTTTTCAAATACATTATTGTTAGAAATATTTAATTTATTGATGTAACCATAAAATTTAAGAAATATGCAAAATGATTCAAAAGTTTATTATTTATTTTTTCTTGTGATCTATCTAAATCATAAGTTGCAGTTTGAAGTATAGAAAATTCATAAGATCAGCTTATAACATTAAAAACTTTTGTTATTAAAAGTTGAACATAAAATCTTGTTTAAATTATTCGTGAAAGGAAGTTTAATTTGTCAGAATTTTTTTAAACACAGTGATAATATTTTTAAATAAATATATTTTTTAAACTTTAGTTTATCATTATAAGATTCGTATATTTAGAAGTTAGTCATTAGTTTTTTTCCTGATAAAATAATGAACATGTAGATATTTTATTACATAATATTTAGATGAGCAGTACATTTTTTGGGGCTAAAATATTTTATGTTTGGTACAATTATAAATTATCTATATTAATAAAAGCAAGTGTAATGTGTCTGTCCGTCTGACCGAGCTCTCTAGCCAAATCTATCGCACGCAGGGACCTGGAATTTTTTACACGGAAGCACAAGGGGGCTGGCCACCAGACCTCGAAGCCCGATTTTCGAATTTTGAATTAGAAAAATTTTTAAAAAATTATTATTATTTAAAAAACTTCTTCTCGAGATCGCTGCTCGCCGATAGCTGATTCCGGGGTTATAGATAGTAGATACTAAAAGCAAGTGTAATGTGTCTGTCTGTCTGTCCATTTGAAATTTGTTCGTTACCAATGTCAAATTATGGTAAAACTATACTTTAAGGTGGCCCCTTGGCAAACATGGCGATTTTT